>CM052019.1:34782361-34818306 GCA_028476575.1 Platygaster robiniae | reverse complement strand
TGTATATTGCTTGTGAGGGTTGTTCTTCCCAATATGGAGGACTCTGCACTTCTCAGCGTTTAAAGGTATCGTCCATTCTTCGGACCAAGCTGGTATATATGACTACACAGGAAAAAAGAAGTGCCGATCTAGCATGGAAAACTGCTATATCGGCTGGGAATCGTAAGCGCATTAACATGGGCAGCCAATGCTGATATTTCAGAGTTTCCACAGTATTAATGCAGCACCGGTAACCCATGTAGCAACGTGACCATTGTGCGTTAGCAGCAGGGGGGGTTCACTCCCATGTTAAATTGGTGCTGAGATTTTTTTTTCTTTCGGCCCGAGTTGAATTGAATTTGACTCAATGCGCATGCCCGCGCTTCGATATACGCGCGTTCTCGTATCACATTCAAAAGGGAACTTCCAAAAAATAAGAATTGATAGATAACGGAATAAAGGAAAAGCTATATGTAGTCTTTAAATTTTATACTTATGATTTCTCAATAATTCCAAATTCCCAAAAAAAAATGTGTCATTAATTATCGAACAATTTAAACAATGATAATATAAAAGTTAGTATTTCGACAAATTTTAAATGGCATTTAATTAGGTTTTAAGCTTTATGTGTTAGAAATTCGGAACATGAAAAATTATATAAATTAATTAAATAAAAATTGAACCAGAAAAATTAAACCGATAAATATCTCGAAACAAACCAAAAAACGAAAATTGGACACTAAAAATGATAGTAAAATTATGGAAAAGTGTTTCTGAAAGCATGTATGCAGTTATAATTATTTCAAGATTATAAAAGTGTTTTAGAATTTAAAAACCGTGAAATTGACATAATTATCCGAAAAACATATTTACTTAATTATTTTCTGTTAGACATTACGATTTATAACTGTAAATTATAAATACTGCCTGGTATATGTATACTTACCATTTTATGCACTTATTACTATGTTGTCACCTTTTACTTGCTATTAGTTTCAAGGTTTGTAGATCTGAGATATATTTTTCAAATCTGAAAAAGTAAGTCAAGATACTTCAAAGTGACCAGAAACGTACAAAATTAAACTATAAATTGTGAGACAAATTTGTGAGTAATTTTTAAATGAACTATGGAACTTTAAAGTAAATTACAAAACATAGGGAAATGTAGTAAAAACGAGATAAGGAAATGAATTCGGTGCAATGAATTATTTAAACAAATAATTTATTTCCATAACGTACTTCAAATGACAAACGATTTCACTAATTATATTTACATTGTTTAGCTTTCTGCAACATAATATGCCTGGAATGGGCAAATTTTTAAAACAAAATATAAGGACAAATTGGTCTCTATAATTAGGAGTGTAAAATTTCTCGTGCATATAAGAAATTCTTTAGCCCTTTAGGTCTACATTATGAAAATCAGATTCATCTATTTCTATAATTCACAGAGATAATGTTTTCAAGTATTGGAATGAAGCTATTTAAATACTCTAGTTATTTTGAAGTCTAGAATTGATAAATTTGAAAAGTGACATAAATTATGACTTCGAAGTTCAGAGTTCCAGAATACAATCCAATCGAATCGAAAGTCATGTCTGTAATTGAGAATTCTATAAATATATTTTATACTCTCAAGCTTTCAAAGTCTACACCTCACTTTTAAAGTCAATTTTTTTTCTATATTGAGTAATAGGTACAGGTTTCTAGTTTTATAAACAATGGTTTGAAATCTGACGATCCTTAACTATCACATTTCAAATTTTCTGTATCAGAATCGTGAAAATCTAAATGATAGAACTGAAAATCCAGGATCCTGGCATAGTGATGTCTAGAAATTTTTATACTAAAATTATTTATTCTGCATTTTTTTATCCATATAATGTAAGAAATCTGAGGTTTCAAATTCTTGTATGTCAGGTTCGAAAATTCATAAATTTCATATTATTAACTTCGAAATTCTGAATTGCTTGTCGTTGAAATTAGACTTTTAGAATTCCAAACTAAAAATCTACTACCAAAATTGTTTTCGTAAAAACCGAGGATTTCAGGTTTTGAATTTGTAACATTTGAATTCCTAAAATTATGAGTGTGAAATTTCTCGTGCATGAAAGAAATTCTTTAGCCTTTTAGGTCCAGATTCAGAAAATCAGATTCATCTATTTACACATCTACACCGCACGTTCAAAGTCAATTTTTTTTTTTCTATATTGAGTAATATGTACAGGTTTCTAGTTTCATAAACAATGGTTTAAAAATCTGACGATCCTAAACTATCACATTTCAAATTTTCTGTATCAGAATCGTGAAAATTTAAATGATAGAACTGAAAATCCAGGATCCTGTGTTATGTCCTAGGTGACATAGCATGAAATTTAGGTTTCGAAACTTTAAGGATTTCTGGGAAGGAAATTCAAAAGAAACCGTTATATCGATTACAATTATTTAATTATGTCTCAAGATTTTGTTTAACAGTAGATTTCACAGTAATTAAGAATCATAAATTAACAATTCTACGAAAATCGGTTACAGAGGTATGTATTCGCAACTTACATGTTATACGCCAGGAAGAGAAAAATAAAAAGCCACGAGCAAATAACGTTTCGCCTTTTATAACCCCTGTTTTTGATGTAATCACAATTTATCTTTTAAAATGCTTTTTTTCTGCGCAAAAGAAGAATCTATTCGAATACAATTACTTTTTTCGAAGATAGATGAAAGCATGATATCAGCGACGGAAATTACTAAGAAAAGATATCTATTCTATACACGGAGAAAAAAAAGGAAATATTATCGCTTATCACAGTGTGATTGCTTTCGATTTGATTTTTTCTTTTTCTTTCTTTTTTGAACTCAAGATTAAGAAGTTTTTGAATTTAAGATTAACAGTTTTTTGAACTCTAGATTAAGAAGTTTAAGATTAACAGTTTTTTGAACTTGAGATTAAGAAGTTTAAGATTAACAGTTTTTTGAACTTAAGATTAAGAAGCTTTGAATTTAAGATTAAACAGTTTTTTAAAAATTCAACTTTACAATATATAACACCTGGCATATGGATCTCTAAAAAGTTTTATACTAAAATTATTTATTCTGCATTTTTTTATCCATGTAATGTAAGAAATCTGGGGTTCCAAATTCTTGTATGTCAGGTTCGAAAATTCATAAATTTCATATTATTAACTTCGAAATTCTGAATTGCTTGTCGTTGAAATTAGACTTTTAGAATTCCAAACTAAAAATCTACTACCAAAATTGTTTTCGCGAAAATCGAGGATTTCAGGATAAAAAATTTGTAACATTTGAATTTCTATAATTATGAGTGTGAACTTTCTCGAGCATAGGCAACAACGCAAGGACACCCATTTGCCAGCTCGTTTTTGACACGAACAGTAGTCATTCCACGGAAGTTATTATCGTCGACTTCGAACCAGGCTCCATTTTCATTTTTAACGTACGCTATGTAGTGACCCCGTACAACAGAAGAACCTTTATGGCAGACAAACCCACAGACAACGAAACGGTAACTTCTATCGTTCACGGTAACCACCAAAGAAAATGGAATTTGGAAATTTTCTGCTTCCTTCTTGAAAGTTTTCATGCTTGGCGCCTCATCTTGCTTCATGCTTCGATTACGCATCTGAAAGTAATGAATGATTATAGCTACTATGGTACATTTGAATCATATATCCATTACAATTGAATTACATTTGTACACCAGCAGCGGATGTAAGATTTATTTTTTTTGGTACATTTAGTACAAATTTCCAAATAGGTAAATTATGCAAAATTTGTTGAAAAACTTTTTGCTCAATTTAATTAATGTGATAGCTGTAGAGCGATAAAATTTTTGATTTTTTTTACGATACTAGAAGAAATTTCGTTAACTTATGGCGTTTTCGAGTGGCTGTTTCAGAGCATTTTCGGAGCATTTTCCAATGTCCAAAAACAAGACAATGTGCTCTAAAAGTGCTCTAAGCATTATCTATCTCTTTCCCACCAATGACAGAAAAATGCATTCAAAAAGAACATCCAAAATGAGTAAACTGTCTCTGGCGAAATTATAGGATTCCAAGAAAAGAAATCATGTAGTAAGTGCGTGGATTGCACTACTTACCCGACTACATAAAACAATAGTTTTGAAACAGCGAATGATAAAATAAAAAAAGGTAAACAGTGTGTTGTTGATGTACAAAAAATTGTTCGAAAAAAATGATGAAACTGATGCTATGCTGAAATTTTTAGACTTCACATTTCCATGTTATTTTTTATGCTGTTACAGAAAATTAAAAGCTGACTAGTTTACTATGAGATCATCTGTCAAAGTAAACCAGTTCATAATCTTTAGAATTGAAGCATTACAACGTTCAAAAACGCTTACCTTTTCACCTTTTGAGACTCCATGTAACCCGCTGTACGCCAATACAGCTCTTTCAATCCCGAAAATAATCGAACTTGGAGGTTCTAAAAAACGGTAGTTGATCTGTGCAGTTTCACAACATTTTCCGCTTGTGAAAAAAACATCTTTCATTGCTTCCACCATGCAAATCTCCAAATCGTTGTTGGTCTTTCGCATACTCTGGAAAAATGGAGGAAAACAAACAATAAGTTACTTTAATTTTAAGCAGCTTACATACGAATAACATTCAAAAAACTCACACTTGTGATCTGAAGCCACCAGCTCTCCGCTGTCTCAAAACATGCTCGCTCACAGTCCTGGCACGCAATTTCTCTGACAATAATCATCCCTCGGCCATCAAAGTCAGGAATTTCCTCTGACAAATGAGTGCATACGAGACCCAGGAACTCGACAGCATCTTAATCAAAACCTAGTTTTAATCCCCATGAGTGGATAAACTCGCGCAATCGCGCAGGATCGAAAACACGGTGGTCTTCGACATCGCTTAATGTTTCAAATACAAATTGCAATGTTTTTGCAAAACCGTCTGAAAATCGCCACTGTCCATGCATTATAAGTTGCCGGAATGGGAGCAAATGATATAATACCTGAACAGTGCTCAATGCATAACAGGTTCGACTTACATTGTTCATTCCCTGGGGTGTCAGTCTAACTCTACGCATAACCGGAGAGCAATTGATTGAACTGTTTTGTTTATCGAAAGGGGCAATTGCAGCAGGTGTAGTTTGGCTGGAAACAGGAACGGGAAATTGGAGCTTTTTTGGATGGACCATCTTAGATGGGTTGATCGATGTTATTCGATGTATGGGAGTGCTACTCGCAATAGGAGTAAGTCTGGTTGTAGAAGGCGGGGGCAAAATGATTTTTTCCGGAGGAATAGGCGAAAGAATGTTAGATGCCGAACTCACAAATTATTTTGTGGGCAACAGATGCATATCAATGTTCACTTGACGATTCGAAACGATTCTCGGTTTTTTGGGTGCAGCGAGTTTGCTGGATGCTGCTGTGTTTAGAAACACTTCCGTTGCAGAGCTCTAAAATCACATCATTCAGGAATATAAAATTTATAATTATCTTACATGTCAAATGTACCCACGGCTTCTTTTCTGGAAGCATTATTTTACTTACACTGGATTTGTTTATTGTAGAATTCAGTGCTTTATTTTGTTTTCCTTTTGTTTGCGCGATCTTGGAAAATTTCATAGGCCTGAATCGTTGAACCTTGTTTTCCAGGGATACATCATCGGTTGTTTCATTCTCTTGATTGGCTTCGTCTAGAGACGCTGATGTTGGCAAGGATTTCTCATTGTGTTTTGCCTGGCGTTCGTCATTTTGCTTCTTGCACCACGAAAACAGAAAGTGTTTCACGGCGCTTTTGGCAACTTCGTCTGCGAGGTCAATGTTATGGACCACGCATTGATTCCACGTCAAATTTAACATTTTACAAGCGATGAGGGCGAGGTCGGTCTTGACGGAGTACTTTTTGTAAATTACATTCATTGTGGTCAGTAATTCACGCTCAAGATCATCCAAAGAAGTCACAAAACGATCATCAGCTAGACATGTACGGCAATCCCCGCACACTTCTGCTCCGAATAAAGACGCCAAACTATCTTTAATTATAGCTTGCGCGCGAAAGGATCCACCAACTGCCTTCAACGAAATTGCTTGGGATTTCATTGGTAACGCATCATCTTCTGGATCGTACGTAAACGGCTCCTCGGTATACTTAAACATGTCTCCCAAGGCAAGGTATGTTTCGACATTTTCTGTACTTTCGCAGTTTGTCCCTGATGTAAAAAAAATCGTTCATATGTCGGGTACATATCTTCTTATTATATCGTGATAATCTACAAGAAGATTTTGAGTAGGCGTCTTTGCATCACGGTGACTAGATATACTTTGGCATATGTTGGATGAATATGCAGGGTGTCCCAAAGTCACATATACAAAAAAAAAAAAAAAAAAAAACCATGGATTTTACTTGACTGAATCATCATTATTGAATTTCAAGTTGAAGAGTTCTTTACAACTTTTTATAAAACGCAAATTTGTAAAAATTATTGAAGCCTAACATTAAAACAATAATTGCCTTTTTTTGACAAGTGAGAATCAAATTAACATATCATAATTTACTCAAAATTCAACCCCTTGCTTGTCAAGAAAGCGAAATTACTATTTAACTTTCAGACTTTTCTGCTGAAAATTTCCAATTGGTCTAATTGGAAAATCAATTAAATTTCCAATTGGTTCGTCTGATTTGAAAACCAATAAAATTTCTAGTTGATTTTCCAGTTGGATTCTTCTATTTGAAAATTTTTTTCCAAAAACTTCATTCACGTATACATAAAATTGGGCATACATTTGGGAATCCAATTAGTTTCAATTTTTAAGAAAGATGTACGACGGTCCTGCTATAAAGATATAAAAATATTATCCTGAATATGTGGATAATAAATTTTGTATACTACTCTTACCTGAAAATGGCAACTTCAGAGCGATTTTGAGACTTTAGTAGAATAAAATATAGTATCATACTTGTAAGTACACAAAATCATTTTTCAGAAAGCTACGGACCCTCGGATTCGCCTCGGGCCGGATCCCTCGTTAAAACAAAAGACTTGAATGTTATACATGTGTCTTGCAGCGATAATCGCTTTAGTCACACATCTTATAACGTTCGGAATGTCAGAATATCATGTACAATGAGCTTTATGGCATGAGTGGCTTAGGCGATTACGGCGGGAAGTCACAGATATATTTTAAGTCTGAAACAAATTTGAAAAAGATCGAAAATATGTAGGTGAGAGAAAATTCGTCTATCAGTGGTCAGTTAAAAAATATTATTTTTCGCCGGGGACGTACCTTTCATTCGGACACCGAAAGTTCCGTTTATGACCAGAGTCTTCAAACTGTCTTCGTACTGCTGGTTGTTTGGCGCAGTGTTGGCGCCTCCAACAGCTCGAAGCAGGCCATGTAAATTTTCAAGCGTGTCTTGATTAATGTTTTTCCCATCCAATTTTTCAAAACCCTTGTCGATAAGGTCTGCGAAAAGCAATTCAAGGTTGGAAACAGCTAGAATCATATTTCTAGGAGTAGGCGTTGAAGAAACTAGTATGTCCTCTCTCTTGAGTGAACGGCGATCATTCTTCTTGTTCTTGTATCCATTGACAAAATACAAGTTCGGCATAACCTGCTTGAAGGTTTCCCAGAAATTGAAGCTGCTGCAACCTGGGGTGGTCACGCCATTCATTGAATCCCACCATTGATTCACAAATTCGCACAGCCAAGCCGCATCCTCTGAGTCGCGAGATGAAATGAAAAATGGTTCATTTGCTCTTTCGTGTACAGCTAAAAGCACCAACGAAGAAATAAGTATTTGACCGAAGTAACAAAATAAATTTTCTGTACGTTTGCCGCAGTTACCTTTGCCACAAAGCGACAACAGTAATTTTGGAAATTCAAACGTAATTTGTAACTTACCCGCCTGTTCAGCCAACTCTTCGTAATGTACGGCCATTTTATGGCAAAAAAATTGAACAGCATATTTTACCCGCATCAAAGGACAACGGTCGGGGTAAATGTGTTCTTCCTTTAGCCACCAAAGTTTGGAGCTCGAACCATACTTTTCTTTGTCATGTTCGTAAACAGCGATGTGCTTTTTCCATGATATGTACCGCACGACTCCGTTTGGGAGGAAAACGATAATGTCCCGCTTCATGTGCATATTACGGAAGCATTTGATCAAGTGGCAGTAATCATATATGACATACGCCTGGCATAGTCCAATAACAATCACGCCTCCTACAAAGGTGTGTATTACCTTCATATTAAATAACTGAACGCCCGAGTTTCAAAACAGGCTCTGCGAGAATAATAAAAAAATATGTCGGTCAGTTTTCGATTTGTGGCGTGAACAAGTAAGTTTTAGGAAATGTCAAACATTCAACAGAGTCTTAATTATAGTTTACTATTGTTTTCATAAACCATTTACTCGCTGAAACAATAACCAAAATACCTTTGTAACCATCGTCATGTTTTTCAGGGTCTGACTCTTCGGCAAGCATTTCAACTGCCTTCATATTAGTAGAATGCTGGTCCGAGATAAGGGTTTTGACTTCGTAGCCCATTATTCTCAGGGCCATGAATACCATTTCAAGTACTTGTTTGAGATCGCGCCCACTAATTGCGCCACGAGTAAACCCGTAATATATTGGCACCGACCTTCCACTGTACAGCCCTTTCACCAATATATTTAAGGCGTGGTTGGATATTTCATACGTCCTTGACGATACTGCTTTACCTTCTACCACATTGTGACCAAGGCCATAATCAACAAATCCACCAAGACATCCATTCTTAACATCAACGTAGACATGTTCTCGGGTGCTGATTTCGTCAACAGACACAGCTACATATTGCTCTAAGAAATGCGGTGGGTTCTCAATAAATTTTTCTAGGCTATGCGCAACAAATGAAATAATCCCTGGCCTCATTGGCAGACGAAAAAGCATCATTTTAAGTGTATGCTCCGATGGCAAGAAAGGAAATAAATGGAGCAACACAGTGTTGTACGCCTTCGGCGACGCTTTCCACAGTAATGCAGCTAATGATTTCTCCTCTGGAGTAAAACGCCTGGCCTGAAGAATATTATAGTAGCATTCAATATATGAATAATTAATTTATAATTTGCCAGGTTAACAAACAATTATACTCTATGTTGTGAAAAAATCGTTTTGTCAATATTATCATAAGATTCTGAGTTGAAACTGAATGTCACGAGAAGTTAAATTGAAATATTTTTCAATCGATGTTAAAAAAAAAGTGCAGTGTTCTGTAACCGAAAAGGAAGTATTTACCTGAATTGAAACGTTTTCCCCATTGACAGTAGCCATATGAATAAAATGTTGCAGTGCTTGGGGACACTTTAACAAGTTTTCATCCGTCTGGTCTTTCAACATAACCTTCATGACTTCGATTTCGTCTTTTAATCTAACGATTTTTTGATTTAGCTGATATTTTACGTCGTACAACTTACGACTGTATTTCTTGCGTTCATCGCCGCAAATATTTTGACAAGTAAGACAAGCAATCCGAAAATCGAGGCCATGATTAGGGCACTCTTGCACAGAATCATTTACTGCTCTTGCGTCAACTTTGCGTCTCTTGCTGCTTTTTTTATTGGAACAGTCTAATTCTTCTAACGGTCTTTTCCGAGAAATTTTTGTAGCAAGAGGCGCATCGTCTTTGCTTTCTATCCCTTCTTCCGCCGCAATAATGTCGTGCGTAATTTGTAACTCAGAATTTGTAGTGTTGACATCTTCTTGGTTTTGTTCGTGTATTTCTTGTGATGTGTCAATGTCTGTGTGTCTGGATTCCCCATTGGAAGCGTTCTGATTTGTACTATCATTATTTGTGGAGATGGAATTGGCAAAGTAAAGGTTGTTGGAATCATCAGACGTGACGGTATTGGTATGAGTACTGTGGATCTGAGGAAGGATAGTGTCATTGACTTCGCTAAGTTCTGGGGGATCATTTGTCGACTTCTTTCTTTGCTCTTCATGACTAGCGTCAAGCTGTGAGAAAATGTTTTGCGGCGGAAGTTCTTCATGCTCATTCGTCACTAGACAGGAAGGGAACAAATAATTAAAATTTCGAAGTTCAGAGATTTTTCATTTCGTTAATGTTCAAAAGTATTTAATGTTGAATTTATACAGGGTGTATCAATAACGATATTTTTTACGATGTTTTCCATATTTTCCTAAGTCGAAAGTATAATTGAAAAAATCATTTTTTGATCTACTATGCAAATAAAAATGCAAATCTTGAAAACCGCTTTTTGGATGGACCCCAGGACACCATAAATTATTGGAAAAAGTAAACAAGAAGTTTAAAATCAATGATTCAATTACAGGGGCTCTGCTTGGGAAAACTTGACTCAATGTACAAACAAATTACAAAGGTGGAAGTACTGCGATTTTGAATATTAATTTTTTTTTTGAACTTGAATGTGACGTACAATAATTTTTATAATCAATATTTTTGGATTCTTTCAATTTTCCAAGTTCTAATTGTGTAAATTACACTTAAATGAATTTGAATAAATTTTTGATAACCGAATTTAACGATGCATACTTTCAGTATTATTTTTAATTTTGCAAAATTAATATTGTGAAGGCCAATTTTTGAAAAAACTATATTTTCATTAACATTCTAAAAAGTTTTATTAAGTTAATTTACGAAAAATAATGCATTCTTTACATTACATTACTCGTTTTATGAAATCACTTTCCGAAAACTAAATTTTAGAAATAAGAACCCAGAGTTTATGGTGAAAACTTTATAAAAGTTTACAAATACCCAACTAACCAAGAGACTGAAAACGCAAAGTGAATTTTCGGCCATAATAATGTACAATCAGCATTCGATAGTTATGATTTATTTGAATTACTTCGACATTTACATTACACAGTTCGACGAAATTTGACTTTCGGTAAAATGCTCGAGAAGTTTTTGAAAAACTGCCAACCTTGGGTAATCAATAAACAAACCCCAAAAGGATTTTGACGATTTTTCAATTTATATTTATTATTGTTAATTTATCAAAAATTCGATGCAAACTCGCGAAATCCTGCTGGGGTTTGTTTATTGATGACATAAGGTTGCCATTTTTTCAAAATGAGCATTTCTTTTTTTTTTTTTTTGAACGTGTTATGTTACATATTATTTTCATTACTAATTTCCCAGTAATTTCAACAAAGTGTCAAACATTTTTTTAAACAATGTAGCTCGTACATCACAAATCATTCCATAATGGTTTCGAACTTTATGAAAACCTTATAAGAATACACATTTTTTATAAGAAGTCAATTACTTATACGAGGGGGGACCCAAAAGTAACGGGAATTGTGTTACAACTTTTTTATTGACAAATTTTTTCACACACCATTTTTATCACCTTCAAAGTAACCCCCATTGACTGTAATACACTTGTTCAATCTTTTTTTCCAGTGTTCAAAACAGTTCTGAAATTCATTTTTTTCAATGTTTTTTTAACCTTCCAGCGATTTTTGTTTCACCTCTTCTACAGTCCCAAAACGTTTTCCTTTCATGTCCCTTTTGAGTCTAGGGAACAAAAAAAAGTCACAGGGGGCAAGGTCCGGTGAATAGGGGGGGGGGGTGAACAATCGGTGTCATGCCGTTTTTGGTCAAAAATTTCTTCACGGACAGCGCTGTGTGGGCAGGTGCATTGTCGTGGGGGAAGAACCAATCTCCTGTGCGCCAAAGATCCGCTCTTTTCTTCCGGATGTTCTCCCTCAACCTTTTCAAAACCTCCAAGTAGAAGTGTTGGTTGACCGTTTGGCCTGGAGGAACAAATTCTGCGTGCACAATACCTCTGCAATCGAAGAAACAAATGAGCAATGTCTTAATGTTGGACTTCACTTGGCGTGCCTTTTTTGGACGAGGCGAGAGAGGTGTCTTCCATTGGCTTGATTGCTGCTTTGTTTCGGGGTCGTAGCCATAGCACCATGATTCATCGCCAGTTATAACTTTGAGAAAAAAATCTGGGTCTTCATCCAACTGATTTTGCAGCTCAAGACAGGCCTGAAGTCGACGCTCCTTTTGATCGTCTGAGAGAAGGCGAGGAACAAATTTGGCTGCAATTCTCCTCATGCTCAAATCTTCAGTTAAAATCCTCTGAGTTGAACTCCATGACAATCCAGACATCTCACAAAGTTGATCGATGGTTCGGCGACGGTCTTCATGAACAAGAGTGTTGATTTTTTCAATGTTTTCGTCCGTTCTTGAAGTCGAGGGGCGCCCAGAACGAGGTTGGTCTTCTATTGACATCTCTCCATTCTTGAAACGCGAAAACCAGTCGTACACACGCGTTTTACTCAAAGCATTATCCCCATAAGCTGTTTTCAGCATCACAAGGGTTTCCGCGGGTGTTTTTCCTAACAAAAAACAAAATTTTACAGCCGCGCGTTGCTCTCCGCACTCAGCCATTTCACGTTTTCGCCGAAACGGAAAAAGTCGTTTCACTAGAAAAATTCTTACGGACGAACGAATGCACTCACAGTAAATGAACTTTGCATACTGACTTGGGAGAGTAGCAGCTTGGAAGAGAACCAGTGGAGAACCCGATCCTCCCCTCCGCGGTCCCCCCACCACCTAATTCCCGTTACTTTTGGGTCCCCCCTCGTAAGGTGCACCTTACACAAATTTTATATGAAACTAGAACACTCGCGCGCAAAGCGCGCCTCATATTATAGCATTTTCCTTTCTCTTTTGCTTTTACTTTGATTCTCATATTTTTAATGCATTATTGCCAATATTGACTAAATTTTTTTTTTATGTCATGTGTCTGATATTAACAATTACAAATTTTTGATGTTTGTTCCTCCTTTAGATATTCATATTTCATTACTTATTTCTTTTACTTTTACTTCAATTCGTTCAAATGCCGAATTTCCCACGCGTGCACATTCTTCATTCTGTTTATACTTAAAAATTTTTTTCATGAAACTCCTCAATCACTGTAATCAACAACCTAACATTTGTATTTATCTTTCAATTTTTGATACTCATCATGGGTTGATGTTTTTCTTCTCTGTTTCTACAATTTTTATCTTTAATCAATTTGAAATACATGTTTTTCATTCTACTATTCTATTATTAACTTAAAAAATTTATTCAAATGTTCAATTTCTCCCTCAACCTTCAATTTAAAATCATCATCAAATTATAATTTAAAATTTAATAATATCTCGTTCATCATAGCTTCATACAACTCATTCAAATTAGAAAGTAATGGCTCTGCAATTATGCTGAACGGTAAAGTATTCTTCAACAGTATCTTCAGTTCGATTTAAATATGATAATGAGTTATCTTTACTTCTATGATCAATGTGATAGTACTTCAGTGTAAACGTTATTCTTCGTTATTAATGATAAATACAGTATTTCCGAATAAGCTTTATTTCCTTATGAATAATAAACAAACTCTTTTCCTTGAGTAGATTTAAATTCTATAAGCACATTTTTCACAGCGTTTCATAGGAATATATAAATGATTATAGATGAATATATTATATATTGAAATCCTCAGGAATTTAAAGAAATACGAAAAAAAAAAAATTTACAACACGTTTTCATAACTGATTACAATTGTATTTTATTTTTTTTGTACTTTTAATAGTGTCATGTACACATGTATACCTGCAATAGTTATTAATAGTCATCTGTTCGCACATAATTTATGTTTTTCTTATCTTTTTCCAATCAAGATGTTTTTTATAGTATTTCATTTCTCATTTCATTTTTGAGAATTCCCAGAATTCTTGTGCTTTTTTTGAAATAAAGCATACATTAAATTTTATATGCCTTTTTTTACTGCTCTTCACAAAATGAATTAATACTATATAAGTAGTAATGTTTTTTGGGAGGATATTACTTAATATAAGATAATCATTTTTATGTACAAAAATAGAAAGTTTATCAAATTCAATATGCTGATACGCGATGTAATACCAAAATTTTTTTATTTTTCTATCAAAAAAATATTCTTCATTATTTGTAACAACTGGTCATAAAATGTTATGTATAATGAGTGCTAGAAATAAAAATCTTCTCAAAAAATTTAACATTATCCTTATATTTTTTGTAACCTCCGTTATATTTTTCCTTCTTTTTCTCATTTTATTAGTAATGCCATGTATTCTTATGCTTCTTAAAAAAATAATAATAGATTTTAGTCCATCTGCTTTTTTCCCAATACTTAATAAATTTTTTTCAGTAAAAAAATATACATTGAGCGATAAATTCTGCACGTTTAACATTTAGTAATCAGCATGAAGTTTATGTTGACTTAAAAATTCGTGAGAATTTATTTTCTTTTATATATTTCTGTTACTATAAAATTATAAGCCCGACACTTTTGCTGCATCGTTTTTTTTTTTGCGAATTCCCTTTCTTGTTTAGCATGATTTGGCATGCATCTTACTATTATTATTTTACAATATTTTGCTGATGTTTTCGAATTAAACAAAATTGAAATTGCTCTACGCAGCCATCTTGATATTTCAATATCAATCACAGCATGAATAAAATATCACTACTCTCTGAAGTTGGCTATTTGACATCAACTTTATTCTCTATGATGTAAATTCTTGTAAGGTGGCCTTATAAAAACCCTGCAAGAAACTGACATTTCTTACACATAAAGAATCAAAAAATTTTGTTGCGTGGACCGAAGAAATGTACCTTACAGCACCTGGGCGCTTGAAGAGCAAAACGAGTTTGAAAATAGAAAGCCCTTATGATTTCTATGAGCAGGTCAACTTTGAAGCTCAAATTTTTATGCAATGCAATAATCTTACATTTTCGAGAGTAGGATCTTAATTAATAGACAAATTTTGCTATATTCAGAATTATATTATTCTCATTTTTTATTTTTGGTGCTTTAAGGTGCTTTTCTTCGGTCCACGCCACATTTTATAATGTTTTTTTTTCTTACAAAACTTTTTCGATCCTTTTTTTATAAGAAATTTCATTTTTTTATAGGGTTGTTTTTAGGCCACCTTCTAAGAAATTTAATTTCTCATAAGGATATTATAAATTGCACCTTATAAGAAATGAAGTCCTATGTAATAAAATTTTTTTTATAAGGTTTTTATAAGGTACAAAATCACCAGGGTTGGAATAAAAATAATGGGAAAATTGTTTAACACTCGAAAAGTATGTTATTTCAAAGCAGAGGATAATAAGTAAGATTATACTTAGTACTTTATTTATTAATATACTTATTAAAATGAGGTGTTAATTTTTATCACTCATGATATATATCTATTAAAGTAGTTTGATGATCATTTTACAGTCATGAATGGCAGGATTATCTGTTTCTATTAATTATAAAACTCTTGAAAGTATGTTGTGTATATTTTAAATCATTGCATCAACTCGTAATTATCAATCATTTATGTAAGGTAAAAATCTAAAATTTTTAAACTGCTTCTCACATATCTTTAGCACAGAAGCTAATGTTTTATATTTTACAAATAAAAACTAATTTTGAAACGAATGACGGTAAAAATGAAAATTTTTAAACGAATGAACAATTGCAAAAGTTTCAGAATATATTAAAAAACTTCGATTGAAAATAAGTGCCATTACTTACAATATTTTTTTATTAATATTGCCAGTTACTTTTTGTCTTATTGTTTAATGTCTGTGATTAGATGTATTATGTGATATTTCATAATTTGATATTTCGTAACTCGATTCTACAAATTTATATTGTCTTGTACTAGTAATTGAAAATTTTTACAATAGTATTTCATATAAGAATACTCTTGAATTCGTATCAATTGTACGAATTAATAAGAAGAAAATCATTCATACCGTGGTCAATGTTTGAATTCGGCAGAAGTAATGTAGGGACAGCTGAAGGTTTCAAACGGTTTTTTTTTGGCTTTCATTTTTGGAAAGACCTGAATAGTCATCTGGGCAGAAGTGACGGTTGCAGATATATATGTTTCGTACATCGTCCCTTTCATTAAGGCTGCAAGCATCTTTCCATTGTTTAGACAAATTTATTGACGTTGGGAATCTAGAATTTCGAAGCCAAATATTAATGATTTATATAAAAATAGCTATGAGTTTAATGACAGGACGTATTAAAATTATGAACATTCAAAAAATATGTACATGCTTTTTTGCTGAAAATTACGGAATAGTTTCTCATTTAAAAAACAAATTGGTAAAATTATTATTTTTTTGTGCCTCTGGCATAGAAAACGCGTTTTTATGACTGCTCAAGATCTCTCAACGTGTTTTTTTATACCCTCAACACAAAAAATATCGTTCGTAATAATGTGCGCATTTGGCGAAACCCATACAAAATATACTATTCAAATTTGTTTCCTTGTTTGATTGTTTTATAATTCATAATCAAATTTTTATTTTATCCTAACACACATTACCCATTCAATTAAATTCGACTGATTTTTTAATAATAAATCAAACCACGAAAGAAAACAATTCCCAGTATAACAAACCAATTAAAAAAAATTAATTCCCAGTATAACACACATCACCCATTCAAGTAAATTCGACTGATTTTTGAATAATAAATTAAACCGCGAAAAAAAACAGTTCCCAGTATAAAAAACTCATTACAAATTTTAAGCAGGTTTGGTATAGCTAAATAATTTTTGAATTATAAATAACTTGCAAAAAGGTCATATTTACCTGTGAAAAACCAAATCCGGGTAATTTTTTTCTTTTTTCGAGCACAGGTAACAGTGTCGCCACATTTTTTCGATTTTCCATTTAACTCGTGAAACACGAAAAAATTTTCAAGAAATTGAAAAATGGTGAAAACGATCTTGAGAAGTTTATTGTTGACAAAACACGTGTATAAACACTAATAAACACAATCATGTATTCAACTCAGTTTTGTCGAGCATGCGCAGTCCATTCGATTCAATTTGATTCACGAGAAGTACAGGCTACGAAAAATCTCAGCGTCTTGCCAATCTCAGTGAACCCCCCCTGGTTAGCAGCGATGCCCATGTTGAGAGAACATTGATGTCGCGTTTCGTGAATGCCGCACACATATATGCGTGTGCGTATGCGTGCGTATACATATACGTATATTTTCAGTAGGGATAGCCCATGCTGTATCAGCATTGACTCGGAGCTGCTGCAGTCGAGGTGGGGTCAGCATTGGTCCGCCATGCTGATACGTGATTTCTTTTTTTCCCGTGTAATGCCTTTTATTTTTTAGGCCTCGCAAGCCAACTTTTTTTTTTTTTTTTAGCCAACTCAATAAAACTTGGAAACGAATATAGGTCTTATCGCTAGAGATTTTGGCATCAGTGATTTACACGCACAGTTGAAATTGCTCAAGAATATGTCAGAAAAGTCTGAATTTTCGCCTACATCTTGCCCTGAAATTTCTGATATGCTACGAAAAATTCCAAGTACAACGAAAAATCTCTTGCGTGAGGTAATTCGTCTGGTAACTCTAATATCAACAGTGCCAACATCGACAGAATCATGTGAACGATCTTTTAACTCTTAGGACGCTCGAAAACGTACTGACGCTCAACGATTACCCAAAAACGATTGTCGCATTTAATACTGCTTCATGCTCACAAAGAACTTACGGCAAATTTAGATTTACATATGATCATGAAAGAATTCGTTCCGCGTTTTAATAGAGCAGTTGTCTTCGGAAAAATGTTAAGTTTTTTCTTTATTGAGTGTGATAAAGCGATAGTAAAAATTTATGTGGTACTAATGTTTTTATTGCTAATGTAACGACAAACTAGAAAATTCAAACTGCTGCTTTGCGAGCTTTTTTTTAAAACCCTTTTATGTAATCTTATGAGGTGAATTGACACTATACGTTTTATACTAAATACGAATTTAAAAAAAAGATATACTAATTGACCAGTAAAAAATTATTTCGCCTCCCCAAAAAAATTTTTGTTCCGGCGCCACTGCCCTTAAGGTCGGACGAGTGTAGATAATGATTTAATTAAGCATATACATATAAATTCATCAAATTTATTACGAACGCGGAGATATTCGAGAATCTTATTAAGATACACACCGGATGTTATACTTAATACTTGATACGTTAAAAATGCTAAAACTCTTGGAAATTTATACCAAAATAAGATCGCTATGAATGTGACAGTGCAATCAAAAATCATAGATTCAAAAAAAAAAAAAAAAAAAAGGAATTTGAGTCCAAAATCAAAAATTCTTATACTTTAAAACTGATATCTGTAGTCCTCTAAAAAATTTGAGAGAAATCGGTGATGAAGTCAGTGGCGACCAAATTGAGTCTAAATAGAATGACCCTTCATTAAGTGCCCAACTGTCGAAATCATACTGGGAAAGAATACAAATCATTTTAGTACAGCAAGCAAGCAAAAAAGTTTCAAAAACTTTCGCCAGTGTGCGTTTTTGTTTACAGTTTGTAGAAAAAATTTTTACAAAAATGAACAATTTTCGTTTCAGGTGCTTTCTGAAGATCAACCCTGTCAAGGGACATAAGCGGGGGAAAAAGGGCCCACGTTGCTCATCCATCGTTAACTTGCAAGTACAAAAAACTGATGGACTTGTCGAGAAGCGAGAAAGAAATAGAGGAGGACATATGAATAATGTAAAGCGACTTAAAGAATAAAAACCTTGAATCAAGATGAAGTCCCTAGCAACATCGGTCCCAAAAGTGTCGCGAAAGTTTGGCGACCGTTTAGCGACACTTTGGGGACAGTTTAGCGACACAGTGAGAAATACAACCTAGCTTCAAGAAGGATAAAAAATGTAGCATAATGTGATATTTCAAGGTATTGTCACGTCGAAACAAAGATATAGCTTTGTAGAAAAATATTTTTTTTAACTTAATAAACCTACATTTCCAAATCCGTACAATCTGTAGTAGTAATCTGTACTGTTCATTTTCGACGTTCTATTTTGCGTCGGTAATGTCAGTTAGACTTTCGTGTCACCTTTTGTGCATATGATTTGTGATTTGTAAACGATTTTCACTATTTGAATAATTGTGAAATTGTTGATGGTAAGTTATTAAAATAATTTCATTCGTACAAATCACGGACTAAGTATTTTACTTCTTAAATTGTCTCTATAGTTTCTAACTCATGAAATTGAAGGATTTCTTTACTTACAATAAAATATTGTTATTTGATCCCACGTCACTGGTTAGGGTCATTTGATGAAGTGAAAAACATTTATTTGTAGAAAATTATTAATTCTAGAAAAATTTCAAATGTTCTTGTCGTCTTTTATCCTAAAAATCAATTTTTCGTGAGAAAGGCTAATTCATACATTAAAAATTTAATATTAGGTATGAATTTTAATTTATACAAATTTATCGATAGTAATTTTAACCGCGGTATGAACTTAGAACTTTTTCTTGGAAATTTTCAGTTCAAAATTTGCTGTTGAATAATTTTTGCCAGTATATGGCAGTCAGTAACGTAGGAAATATTCGATTTATCACAAGCGAAATAACAGTTCGCTATCGAAGACGTGAATGATTATGAAAAATGGAAAAAAAAATAAAGTTTTTCGTTTCAATAGAGCTAAAAATGCAACAAAGTAACTGTTTTTAACTGATATATAATGACACGAAATCAGCATTAGTGCTTCGTATGACAAAAACTATGCTTTCGTGCTCGTCGCCAAACTGTTGCCAATGGTCCCTAAAGTGTCGCCAATGGTTCCCAAAGTGTCGCCAAAGTTTGGGGACAACGATGTTGGTAGGGGTTGCCTACTATTTTTTTGCTCACTTGATCCGTTTACCTCCTTCATTTATTGACGTAGAGCCACTATAAGTCGATAATATTGTGACGAGCGGAGATCGCGCTCGTCACGCAAGTTCTTGCAGCCTCTCGAAGAACAGGTGATTGAAACCAGCGTTGATTGCAGCAATCATTGTTGTTGTTCCTCTTCTTGATTTCCTTTTCTCTTTAATTTATTTAAATGATTTATACGTTTTTGGTATTTACTTTGAAATGAAAGAAACCGAAGAAGTAGGTACTTAACTCAATTTAATGAGGTTCAATAGAAATACCATAATTTAAGTTCGATGGTAACTTTAGTAAGCCCGAATAATAAAAATCCCCCGTCCGCTGTTTGGGCGCGGTATTTAAACTGTTGTTTCTCCCCAGGAAGGGGAAGTGTGAGTGACCCGCGATTGATTTCATCAAATAATCGCGTTGGCACTTTTCACGGTAATCATTATTCGCGCCTGCATTTCTCGATTGAGGAATGCAAGATTTTATTAAGAACGCTTGCAGTGCTTGCACTCAGCAATTATAATTTTAGCTTTGAATAAAGTATCGAGCATCCAAGACCGGATGTGATTTCGAAATTGAAATAAAACTCTTTTGTAGTAATTTAACGAGCGAAAGAATGCCGCTCGTCAAATCTCACCCTCCCGGGGAAAAATCTGTCGTGTAACGAAAGATTTTGTAATGTAGATTAACACAGCGCAACGTGTTACATAGGTTAAAATGATCCATCTATAATTACCATATATTGAGTCATCTCATTTAATTATGTGTATATCATTACATTCGAAGAATTTGGCAACTTTCGCTTATTGTCGGTGGTATTCATTTGACGTATTCTTTTACCCTTTTATAATTATTTATTAAGACATGTTTATCTCGTGAATTGTTTAAATATTATTATTATAATTTCATCCCCTTAGAGTTTTAGTTCAGTGCTAATTTTCATTCTTGTGTTTTATTTGTTTATTTATTAATTTATCCGTTTATTGATTCATTTCCTTTTGTAACCCTTTTATTAGTTCAGTATTCAATTTTATTTATTTTGTTTGTGAAGCTTATGGGTCTCATTTTCGTTCCCAGTTATCTTCACTTATTCTTCTTTCTTTTCATTTATTTTTTCCTTTTGTTCATTTATTTGTTTTTTTTGATCGTTTTTCGAAGATTACGCAGTCATCTTTTTATTTACCTCGAGGAATTCCACCTAAGACTTCATAATACATTCACATGTAACACTCGCGATTGGTAGGAGACCCGGTTCATTGCATGTATGGAATTTCTCGAAAGGTCCTTGCATTATTTTGCATTATTAAATAATAGTATCGTTTTCATACGATGGGTCGGAAACGCGGTTCAACATACATGTAGGATTTCTTGGGAACACTGATTAATCCTGGCATTACTTAGATTTCTACAGTTGATCAGACTGTTGAATGAAATTCAGAAATACTATCGCGTGCGCGGAACAATATAAAGTACTTAGGTCTCTTTAAAGACTGCAATACATATTTTCATCACTTTTCATTTCGTCATTTGCGAAACATTATTTTCATTACTTCCTTAACGAAACATTATTTCATTTCGTTTATCATTTTTCGTTTATCATTCGTCTTACTATTTACGAAACGTTATTTCCATTTCTTCGTTAACGAAACTTTATGCATTTCGTTTTTCATTTTTTCCTTTTATCTTTTAATTTTATTTATTTCCATTTCATATATTTCTATTTTTTATATTATTCATTTTATTCATTTTTCAAGTCAAGTCCAGTGCAATTGAAAGTTAGATTTTCAAAAATAAAATACAGGTTCATGAGCGAAAGTGCCATATACTTCTAAAGTTGCATGATAGGCTCATTCATTATCAGACGGTTTTGTCGTCTTCACCTCCCCCCTCAAGCAGAAAATTGAGGTCGCTGCCGCAATTTTCTGTGGGTCAGCGGGGCAGTGGTTCATGCGTTATGAAATTTGATGTGACGTTGCATTTCTTCCGTGTTTACATTTGTTTCTTAGTAACGGTTGAATGAAATTATTATAATTCTCATGTAGCCTATTTTATTTGGTTGAACGCATTCTATTTTATCTCTGGGGTTTTCCGAAAGGATAGAATAGTCTCTTATGAATATTGTTATAATAACTATGGTGTTGTAAATACACTTATTATAAATTTTTGCATTATTTGTATTGAATATAATTCAATTGTTGTTATAAATTATAGTATTTTATTCATTTTCGTTTTGTTTCATTTTATTAATAAATTACGTATTGTACGTATATACGTATTTGTACGTATTTTACACTTATGATTATTTCATGATTTTTACGATTTATTTTATTTGTGAATTGCTTTTAGTGTCATTTAAAAAAATTTTTTCCACTATGTTAATTGTTTTCTTTTGAACTTTACTTGACAGTTAATTTTTCTTCATTTACTCGTAGTTTGAAGTTATGGCTACAGCTTGGTAAATTTTCAAGTTGGTACGTTTCTAATACATTATCGTCTTCTTGTTGAAGTCTTCGAATGCTGGGCTTGGGTTGTTGAGCTCGCTCATTGATGTGTCTTATCGTGGCGTAGTCATCTTCTTCGTCTAATTTTCTAGGGAATTGTGTTTTTTCGGGTGGGTTTTTAGGATCTTGGCGTTGCTGACGTTGTTTGGTGTGAAGAATGAAGTTGGCAAGATTGTCCCAGATGGCTGTGAGTAGTAGAATGGACCAACCAAATACTGAGTGAAGGGCAAACATGTGCAGAATTGCATCAATTACGGTTTTGAGTAGTTTTATGGCGAAGTAGATTCCAAGGAGACCTGCGCTATAGTTTCCAAAAATCAAAAATTTTTTCCACATTGTATTCCAAATATTGTGAGCCAATTTTTCAAGGTTTGTAAGTTGGTCTACGTTGATTCCGTCCAATGATACTGAATGGCCTACTGAAGATTTTGCAATTGTGTCCAAAACTCCGTTTCGTTCCAGAGGAAAGAGAATTCTCTGTCTGAAATTTTCCAAGTCTTTCTGTTTATATATATTGGTTATGGTATTGATAGCTTTGTATTCCCATGTTGGTATAAACAGTGGCGTAAGCGTTTGAGGTAGAGATGTTTCAACTGGCTGTGGTGTAAATTTATGCCATGATCCTTCAATTTCAAACATTGTTGGTGTGATCATATTACATTTTATCTGGGTTCCTTTTTTCTTCAATACTCGGGTTTTTGGGGTAAGAAAATATGTATTATTATTGTTCTGTACTATTATTTCTTCGTAGCAATTTTCTGTTTCCTTTAATTGGATTACTAGTGGTGTGCATTTCATTATTTGTATAACTTCTCCTGTTAATATTGCGTAATATCCTGGGCCGTTCATGTATGTATATGCGAATTCATCCGGCCTTGTTGCTGCTATTGCTTGAGAATTAGCGAGAACTTTTTTTTTCTAGTTCACATCTTTTCTGAATTACGTCAAAATATAGGTTTTCTACACGTTTTTTGATCTGTTTTTCAACATAAATAAATTTTGAGTTTATGTAAGTGAAGAGGTCAATATTTGGTATTTCGATTTGCAATTCTTTTTTGAGATAAAAGCCATTTTCATTTTTTTCTAAAATACAGATTTTAGGATGTTCTGTGGTGTATAACTTGAGTCCACATACTCTTTTAATTCCTTGAGTTGCAAGCGCAAATGTGACGTCTTTTCCTTCTACTTGATAGACGTCGACGTTGTTTCCGGACAGGTCTCGTATCAGCGTTCCGTCGCCTTCGTATAGTACTTGGTAATCTTCAAGGTCGTAGGTGTTTTGCGGAATAGTGTTCCAGAAAGCATGGCTGCCGTCATTGAGTGGGCAGTGTTATCTCGCAATAGGGCAATGGTTCTCACGATTTATAAAAAGGACGTTTTCTTTTAATGATTTCTCAGCAAAATAGTCGCGAATTGAAATTTTGATTAGTCCTTGAACTGTAGACTTGTCCCAGGAGCCAAATTGATCACTGTAAGTCACACCATGACAGCTACTGTCATAGTTTTTAGATCCAGCCTTTGTTAAAGTCCGAGTCTGTTCCGACATGTT
The DNA here is from genome assembly GCA_028476575.1 of Platygaster robiniae. Taxonomy (NCBI): domain Eukaryota; kingdom Metazoa; phylum Arthropoda; class Insecta; order Hymenoptera; family Platygastridae; genus Platygaster; species Platygaster robiniae. The sequence continues at coordinate 34,794,525 of CM052019.1, read as the reverse complement.
AGGTTTTATTCCGTCTATTATTGTGCCTGCAATTTCTATTCTACCCGCTTCATGTAAGTGTTTGCATTGTTCTCTGGTTGGTTCTTTAAAATATTCTGCCATTCGCGACGGCGTGATCAGCGAAAATGCCACAGCGAGTGACAATGCGTTTGATTTGTATGCTACAGATCTGAAGAGAAGGCCATAGTCATTAACTTGAAGTAATTGTATTCTAGTCCGTGATTCTGATAATTTTGGACGGGGAAGGTCGCAATTTCCTAGATCTTTTAGACTTATCTTCGTTGCCATTGAAGTTCCCACAGCCGTAGCCCATCATTGTAGTCGTGGTGGGAGTGATATTTGTGAGGGTGATGATGGCTGTAACAACGAGGATGAATTGATGCATCGTGAAAGCTTTTATTCGGAATCGCTGTCAATAATCGCAGTAGGGATTAATCTATTTGTTGAGACTATCTTATCCGTTCCCCCTTTTCTAATTTTTGTTCTATTATCGTCGATTACTTCTACTATTTTATATGTACCATCCGTACAGTCCGAGAATTTTCCCGTTTTTACGCCTTTTCTTAAAAAGACATATTCGTTTGCTGAAAGAAAAACAGGATTAATTGCTCTGTCGTAATATTTTTTGTATTTTTCTTTTGCCATTATTAGGTTTTTTCTGGCGTCATTTCTGATTGTGTCAAGTCTAGCCATGAGTCGTATCAAGTATTCGTCATATGTATCTAATGCTTCGTATTTTGGTCATGTTCGGTGTGATGGAATTATACTTGTCCTTCCGAAAACTAGCTCAAAAGGTGTTTTCTTTGTTGATTCGTGTACGCTAGTATTGTATGCATTCATTGCTAATTCTATCCAGTCGTCCCATTCACTGTCCTCATTTATAAATTGTTTCAAATAATGAGCAAGAGTGATATGATTTCTTTCTGAACTTCCATTACTAGCAGGATGGAATGCTGTTGTTTTGAATTGTTTTATTTGAAATTTCTTTGCAACTTGTTTCATTAATTTTGAAATAAAATTTGAACCTTAATCAGTTAATATAGCCTTTGGGGTTCCATAGACACATATTAATCTTTTAATGAATGCGTCAGCTGTAAACGCGGCTGTGGCGCGTAGTAATGGTACGCCAATGCAATATTTCGTGAGAAAATCTTGCATCGTTAGCACATATTTCCATTTTCTGTTGTAGGAAAAGGTCCGACTATGTCTAGGGCGACTTTTTCAAATGCCGTCCCGGGAGCGTCTGTCATGATCATTGGTTGTTTAATTTTCTTTCGAGTTAATTTTTTTAATTTTCATTGAAGGCAGTGTCGAATATAGTATCTGATGTCATTCCTCATATTTTCCCAATAGTACTGAGCGCGTAGTCTGAGATAAGTTTTATTTGCTCCTTGGTGACCTCCAATTACCGAGTTGTGATATTTTTCTATTAATGAAAGATGTTGTGAGATGGGTGGGATTTGAACTATTCCTGTACAAAGGTTGATTTTTATTGGCTTGTCTTTGAAAAGTTTATTAATTTCGATTTCTATGCTTTTCCAGGGTATGTCATTCAAGGTGTCTATTTTAGGAATACTTAAACTTTTTATATTCTTTTCTTTTGCAATTTTTTCCAATCTTTTGAGTGCTTTTTCTAAATTTTCCCAATTTCTCTGTTCGTTGAGATTATTTCCTGATTCTGTTATGCATAATCCAAAATAATAGTGACTACCATGTTTTAATGTTTTAGTCTCACCTGGTATCATTTTCTCGAAATGATTCACTTCTTTCTTTTTAATTAAATGCTTCGAAAAAATGTCAATTGATTTGTTATCTGAATCAAGGAACAATGCACAATTATCTTTTCTAAAAAAGAGCTCGTCCTTATTTTCAAATATGTTGTTTCCAGTAACGAGTTTTTCAATCACATCGTTTTCTTCATCCTTTTCTTCGTCACCTTCGCTTTTTCTTTTCCTTTCTTCTTTTTCTTCTTCCTCTTTTGTTTCCGAGCTTGGGAATGATTCATTTTTTTCGCAAGCATTCGCTTTGGTACGAGTATTTTTACATGGTTTCTTATCTTTTTTGCTCGCGTCCGTCTCGCTGTAACCTGACTCGTCGTCAGAGGTGTATTCGGTTTCCGATGTTGAATGGTTTTTTCTAGGTTTTTGCTGCTTTGAATTTCGGGTTTTATTTGTTGTTCTCCTGTTAGTTAGTACAATTTTGGGGTTTTCGTGAGTTTTTGCTTTCGAAGTAAGATTCGTTCCTTTTGCATTTTCTTTCTTTTGTCTTTGGAGAAATTTTGTTTCATTGATTTTCCGATTTTTTTTCCGTTATTCTTCGTGGGTTCATCTGAAGTTTTTGAGTCTGATGTATGTATTTCAATGGGAGACCTTTAGGTAGTTTTAATATCTTTATTTCTTTTCGTTTTATTCTCATTGTTTATTATTTTTGCGTTATCTGAGGTGTCGGTGTTGAAGTTGTCACTGCTAATGTTGTGTTCACATTTCTTCCTTTTCTTTTCTTCCTTTTGTTTTTTTTTCGGTGGTGCTCCAATGTGTATGTTCCCTTATATATATATTTCTCAAAGGAAGACTAACAACGAAAAATGGATAAATTAAATATTGTGGAAAATAAAATGGAGTACCAAGAGGTGATAGAGGACGAAGTCATTGAAATGGACACGGAATTTTTGAATGAAGAGAAGATTGCTATCGGTTTTGGGAGAGATCTTCCCGAAGAGGAGGCTAAGGTGCCGGATCCTCCTGCAGAACCAATAGCTGAAGATTGGGATGCAGAGTTAGAGGGAGAGCAGGTCGTCCCCTTCAACCTCTTTCAGCAGGATAATGAGAATATGGACTTGTTGAATGAGAATTGGTTCATACAAGCCCCTAACGGAAATTTTGAACTTATTGCTGGAACCCTAGCGGTTTTTGACGTGGTGTTTTAGAAAAACCTTGTGTGGTTATGTGTGAGCGAGAAATTTCATGTAATGGGCAACAAATTGTAAGTTAAAATTTTATGTATACAGGGTGTTTCGGGAGACCCGCAACTACCGTGAACCATAGATTCCTGATGCAATTCTAAGACGATTTTTCCTTTACCATTTTTCGAAATTCGCAAAATTAAAATTGTTAATTAATAAAGCTTTCGGAGCCGTCGAAAGAGATCCACTGCTCGCCTACTACTTTCTAGATGCTTGGGTTCCTCAGTGCACATTCTATCGAGTCCTGCGGGACTCCAGAGCATAGAGGCGAGACAAATTAATGATGACTATTGACTTGTTCTGGGTATCCGGTCCCCAGTTTAAAAGGATGTCTATGTTTACATAATGATTCGATGCATTTGACGATAAGACTTGAAAAAGATTTCGAATATTATCTTGAAATAATTGCTCGATTTATGTCAGGGTTTTTCATAATTTCAAAAATTTTACATAAATGTCGAGTTTCTTATAAAATTGTGAAATGAGTGAAATGAGACTTGAAAGTGTAGAAGTTAGTATGTAACAATCATTTCGTTCTTCAGAACAATGTTCTTCAACAGTTCAAAAATTCTTTAACAGGGTTCGCATACTTTCAAGTTGGGTTGTTGGGAAAAAATTTGTCAATTTTGAAGATTAATTGTCTTTATTCTTTGACAGTTTTGTAAGTTTGTACAAAATTAAACATCCAAGAAAGTTTAGAAAATGGTCACTATGTGACGAACAAAATGACTGATATCTCAAAATCATAGCGACTTGACAAAAATATTTGTATCACAGCAGTTGCTCAAAATATCCACCTCCCTCCTCGATGCATAATTGGGCCCTTCTAATTATGTTTAAAATGGACCGACTAATTATCATTGGCGTAACTGTTGCGTACGCTGCCTCGAGTCGGGCATCTAATTCTTCCATTGTATCGATTTGCCTTTCATAAACAACATTTTTGATGTGACCCCACAAAAAATAATCCAACGGATTTAGGTCCGGGGATCTCGGTGGCCATCTGATAGCCCCTCCACGACCAATCCATCGACGGGGATATTCTGCATCCAATACTTATCTCGCGATCCGAGCCCAATGTGCGGGTGCACCATCGTGCATGAACCACAGATTTGCTCGGTGCAGAAGTGGCATGTCTTCAAGACCTTCTTGAAGCATGCCAGGAAGCTCGTTCGTCAAAAAATCGGCATAATTTTGACCATTTAATTTTGCGGGCATTTGCCAAGGTCCAATCTGTCATCAAAATTATTTGGTTTCATACATTTCGGTAGTAGTATACGTCTAATTCTTTTTCCATTTTTCAGTTTTTCGGAAAGGAATTTTATAGTAAAAGGAAACGGTGATTATGAACTGAAATCGCTACTTCATAAACTGATAATTTAAGTTAATAAACATGTATGTAAATGTAATAAATCATGAAATACTCAAGTTTAAAGGTAATCAAAAAAGCTTTTAAAACACACAAAAATCTCGAGGTTTTATTATTTTCATAACATAAAAATGTCACTTGGGAATGAATGGCAATCATGACAGTCAAGTCATGTTTTTTCAAACTATGTTGACAGATTTACAAAGTTGAACATTTATTTTAAAGATTAAACACGTTTTTGGAGTTATAAAGAATGAAACCACAACATGAATTACATATTCACAATCGTGGAACCTTTCGAACATACCAGCGAATCATTGCAGAGGCCCGCCCAATGGTTTCTGCTGAATAGCACTTGAAATTTCGTGGGTCGGCAAGCGTGAGGATTTTCTGCTGCCCACACATGACAATTATGGGTATTGAAGAAATCTCCCCGCTTGAAAATCGCTTCATCGCTCCAAATAATCTTGAAAATAAAGTTCTCATCTCGATCGTTCATTTCCAAGATCCAGCGGCAGAAGTCAACTCGTAGTGCATAGTCCCCAGGTTGCAGATGATGCACTCGAGTGTAGTGGTATGGGTGCAACCGATTGCGATGGAGTATTTTCCAAACTCTGCCATGAGGAATTCCGAAAATGCGAGATGCTTTTCTTGTGCTAAGGGTCGGATCTTCAGTGAAAGTTTCCATAACCCTTTCCTCGTTTTCATCTTGCCCTAGACCATGTTCTCCTCGAATTCGGTGATTGGGACATAAAACACCATCCACGCGCGCACGATTAATTAAACGATAAATAACGTTCCTCGTTGGATGACGGCGATTTGGGAATCGCTGAGCATATTCATTAATTGTAGCAACAGCATTCCGACCCATTTCACCATAAAGTATTAACATTTCAGCATACTCCTCTGAAGAAAACTCCATCTTTCAAATTGCACTTTTTGGACTTGATACGTATGGTGTTCGCGTAAATGTGACTGAACGATGAAGAACTCGAAGTATGGGTTTTGTCAAATTTGAAAAATGAGTTTTTCAAAAATGTTGGGGAAAAATGCTCATAGGAGCTTTCAGCATCGTTTACATGGTAGGAGGGGTACTAAAAAAAAAAAAAAAAAAAAAAAAACCACAAGCATTGTGTAACAAGCCGATTAACCAAACTCAGAAAAAAATGTCACCGTGGCAGTTACCTAAACTCATTGTTCAAGCTGAAGGCTCCGAGATTTAAATCATTAAATGCGACGTAAAATTTTTGAACTGTTGAATAAAACTTACGAAGAACGAAATGATTGTTACATACTAACTTCTACACTTTCAAGTCTCATTTCACTCATTTCACAATTTTATAAGAAACTCGACATTTATGTAAAATTTTTGAAATTATGAAAAACCCTGACATAAATCGAGCAATTATTTGAAGATAATATTCGAAATCTTTTTCAAGTCTTATCGTCAAATGCATCGAATCATTATGTAAACATAGACATCCTTTTAAACTGGGGACCGGATACCCAGAACAAGTCAATAGTCATCATTAATTTGTCTCGCCTCTATGCTCTGGAGTCCCGCAGGACTCGATAGAATGTGCACTGAGGAACCCAAGCATCTAGAAAGTAGTAGGCGAGCAGTGGATCTCTTTCGACGGCTCCGAAAGCTTTATTAATTAACAATTTTAATTTTGCGAATTTCGAAAAATGGTAAAGGAAAAATCGTCTTAGAATTGCATCAGGAATCTATGGTTCACGGTAGTTGCGGGTCTCCCGAAACACCCTGTATATTCAGGGATTCAAATTTAATATCGGTTTATGTAAAAATATATATATGCTAAATGTTCATTTCATGACATGTTTCCTTGTGTTAATTGAAGTATTTTAAAATGATTTCAATTGGTTTTATTTATTTATTTATATATTTTTTATTTAACCTGCTTGATAAATTATTGTTTACCAGTGGGTTGTATATTAATCATCGTTGACTTGATGTCTTTCCCGTGCCTGTTCGTCGTTTTTGTGAGTTCGCTTTGCTGTCCCTTAGTGTCTTGCCTTTAGAGGGTCCTGCCGTGGTCGCCAATTTTTATTTGACGAGCGGGGATCGCGCTCGTCACTTTGAAATGAAAGCAACCGAAGAAGTTCTTAACTCAATTCAATGAGGTTCAATAGAAATACAATAATTTGAGTTCGATGTTAACTTTGGTAAGCCCGAATAATAAAAATCCCTCGTCCGCTGTTTAGGCGCGGTATTTAAACGGTTGTTTCTCCCCAGGAAGGGGAAGTGTGAGTGATCCGCGATTGATTTCATCAAATAATCGCGTTGGCACTTTTCACGGTAATCATTATTCGCGCCTGCATTTCTCGATTGAAGAATGCAAGATTTTATTAAGAACGCTTGCAGTGCTTGCACTCAGCAATTATAATTTTAGCTTTGAATAAAGTATCGAGCATCCAAGACCGGATGTGATTTCGAAATTGAAATAAAACTCTTTTGTAGTAATTTAACGAGCGAAAGAATGCCGCTCGTCACAGATATAGTTAAACGAAATTCATTTCCCACTCATTTCTCATTGAATTTTTCATTTATATGTTTGTTTGTTTCTTCATAATTTTTTTTTTTTTTTTTTTTCGAACTGCTATTGAACAATATTTTTTTGAGAATATTCATTTTAAGCAACGCCTACGCAAATCTATTTACATTATGATATTATATACTCTCTTAATTGATGGGTATTAAATATTAGATGCAACAATCAAGTCGAGCTATAAATTTATTTGCTATAGGAAATATAAAACTACTTACAACCATTCATGTTAACAGACATCTGAATCTCGTAGAAAAAACTATGATCCATAGTACTTAACAATATTATTATTTACGTTAATAATATTTTATAGAACTCTTGAGTTGATCGTAGAATATTGGTATGAGCATCATTGTAAAAAAATTAATGACATTTTTCTCATACCGGTATTGGAAGCAATCAACATATTCCAGGGGTAGTAATTTTTCTATAACTGTGTATTGGGGAAACTAGAGAGGTTTAAACATGTTCGCATATAAACAGCTGTAATTGTTGCTAAACATTTAAAATTGGCGGTTTGCGGTGTAAAAAGATATCGTTATACTTCATGTAAGGTTCATGAATTTCTGTGAATTTTTATCTGTAGCAGATACAAAACGATTAGTATTTAACTAAAACTGTAAAAGTAGGTTCAAAACTCCCATAGTAAGGGAGATTTGAACATGGTGCCGGGAGGTTTGAAGATAATAAAGGAATGTTAATTCAATGATTTATTATATCGAATAAAATTACAGTAAACGTTAAATAAAAAATAATATCATAAAATGAGTTTTGGTTGTTTTGTTTTCGTTTTTTCATTAGTTATTTAATCATTTTTTTGTACTTTTTTGCAGTTGACATTTTTTTTATATTTTTTAGGCATTGAGCCATCATTGTTTTTGAGAAAGTCATTGGCGATTTTTTTCTCGAGTTTCTCTTGTTTTTTTTCTTCAACAATTTTTCGTATTGATGTGCGAACTTCATGGGCCTCGGTAATTGCTTCCATAACTGGGCTACTAGTCAGTATTCTGCTAACTATTCGCTGCCTTGTTGTCGTCTTTTTTCTTGGTTTCCCTTTGGGAAATGCTCGGATTTCTTTAGGAGTTTTTGGCAAAGAAGAGTTGCTAACCGAAGTTTCTATAAACAAATAAAATATTTTGATGAATAATTTATTGCTTTTATCTGCAACTTTTATGAGGATTTCACGAACATTGTTTACCCTGAGTAGTCAGTATCAGTTTCGGAAGGGTTTTTTCTCTAAACTTTGCTGGATTTTCAAGAACGTTTTGAGATTCATCCGCATCAATGTTAGGGCGATTTGTTACATAGGAGCTCGAAAAATCTTCGTCGGAAAATATCATGCTGTTGAAAGGATGAATTCCAGTGCATGGAATCTTTGCTCGATATTTTTATTCAGCTTTCCGAGAATTTCAAAAAGAACAAGCTGACAGCGAAATTATGATAGCTGAGTTGAGTTTGGGACGGTCCGTTAAGGCTGCTCCAAAAAAGAAATGAACTGATACACAAAAACGAATCCAATCAATTGTACGATCATATGCAACATATAAAAATAAAAACAATCTAATGAAATACTTGAAATTAGTATTGCACAATATCAATATTTGAAAATAAACAAGAACTACATAATCTTGCGTACTGATTTTTATTTACGACAAAACTAATTGTTGGGACAGGGGTCATTTTATTGTTTCGGGTAAAACCGATTGTCGGGAGGGAGGTCATTTTATTGTTTCGGGGAAAATGCATTCGGAAAAAAAGCTGTCGGGAAATCATCTGTCGGGAAAATTGACTTTCGTTACCTTCGTTTCGGGAAACCTGACGGGAATCATTAAAAGGTGGTATTGTTCCTCCCAAGGCATTAATAGCACAGCACATTGTTATCATCGGTCCTCTTCCAGCTGAAGTCATTTGTAAAATTTGCTTCTGGTCCTTAGGACCAATTACTTTCCCTGTAATGTTTTCAAAAAAGCATAAAATCGTATTGTGAAAGTACGAAAAAATTTTCTATGTTTTCAGTTTTCCAAAATTTTACAAATGAGGTTGGATTTTACCTGGCTTCTGAACTGTGCAGACGCCTGTTTCGTCAATGTTGTAAATTTTTTCGGGGGAATAATTGTGTGCATTTAAAGCAGTTTTGAGGTTATCATAAAACTCAGACACTGACGTTCTATTAAAAGCACTTTCCCTTGCCAAGCTTGTTGCTTCAGGTACTCGCAAGGATAAGGTTGAATTTCTATGCATGAATCCACGAAGCCAATCATAATTTGCAGTTTTTCTTTTTTTCCACCCATCAGGCACTTTTTTCCCGATTTCTTTAGCAAATTGATATACGAATTCTCCGGTTACTTTTGCGAAGCCATAATGTAATTTGCAGCAAGTGATCAAATATTCTTTGAGAAAATTCTCTTTGTCGAGTGAGAAAATTTGAGAAGAAACATGATTTGTTCGAAAATTTTTTTCCTCATTGTTTTTAACTTTTTTAACGTATCGCCCTAAAGTCATACGATTTATTCCATGCAAACGGGCTGCTTCATAAGCTGACTTTCCATTTTCCATAACGTCTTTCACCGCTTCTCTCATGCGGTCTAGATCTGTGACCTGTTTTTTTGGGTGTTTTTACTTCCGGAAAAATGGAATTCTGATATCTGCTTCATTGATATTCGAAAATGTGAGTCATTGATACTCGTATATCAAAATGACTGTTTTCAATAAATAGATAAAATTTGTACAATGAAAAATTATTTTCCATTGAATATGAAAATTTTTTTATCACTGTAAAATCCAATTTTTTTTCTTCCTGATGAACATTTAATTTGATTGAATTTGATTTTTTTTTTGTTCTGAATTACTTTACATGATTTTTTTTGAACATATATTCTTTTACTCCATTACATTTGTTTATCAATTTGCATCGTTAGAAATTATGTTTATTAAACAAATTTCAATTACATTTTTTCATTCTCACAATTTATTTTGAAGAATTAAAGAAAATGTTACATTTTTAGTATAGCGAGAAGGTAATAATAATATAGTTTTATAGGAAAATTACTATATTTAACTTTTACATAGCAGACATAGAAAGAATTCATGAAAAGAGTAGTAAAAGTCTTATGCTCGAGGAAAAATTCTATTGTGGTATAGTAAATTTTGAAGTATAGGAAATTTACTCCACTACGTTATGGAGAATTTATAAACTTTTTTTACAATGATAGAAAGCTATGAAATTTTATACAATCAATTCAGACAAAAAATTATCAATCAAAACGCTTTCTTGTAGTCTCTAAAGTTTGCACAAGAATTGAGCGTCCTAATTGCAGAATCTCCTTGCCGCGTGAATTCCGCAAGCCTAGTAGGCAAGGAAGGGGATGACGCGTTGCTACGGGGCAAAGTTAATCGGACGGGAAATTTTTAAACTGCCTTCATTTCGGTACTACTCAGTAGATGATCTAGGCCGGTACGAGATCCCCCCACTCCTACTCCCATCACGTGACTCCCCCTCCACTCGCAGGCCCCGCCCACTTCCCCCCTCCCCTCCCCGCGTCGGTAAAGTAGAATACTAAGATGGCGGCGGTAGGTAAAACAGGACGCGGTCGGTAGTACCTTCTATCGGTAAAACAGGGGCGTACCTACGGTCGTTATTGTCATAATGTTATTTTTTTTTCGTTTTTTTTGGTTGTTTTGTTTTTTGTTTGTTTGTTTGTTTTTTTTTCATGTTTTTTGTTTATTTTTATTACCATTTATACATTTTCAATAACAATTGTTACATCAAAAAAATATATCGTTTTATGCAGAAAATTCGCAAGCGTTGAATCTTCCTCCGAGGTGATGAAACTTCACCGGTTTCTTCGACTTTGCGGAATCTTCCAGTTTCCGTAGCTCGTCGGGGTCTTCTCGAAGCATCTCGCAGATCCTCTCTGGTAGGAAAATCTCGAATGCCGAATCGAGTGTTACGACGAATTTAGGTCCGAATCTGGTGACAACGGAGCGAATTCCACTGACATCGTAGCTCCTGTTGATTTCCAATTCGGCGACCTTCCACGTTGGGAGAAAACTCTCGGCGCGAGCCACTTTGTTGAGTTTCAAAAAATCCATGTCGCTCTTTAAAAATTCGTCTTCGCAGTGACGCTTTGACGTTTGCGCGCCCGTATTTCAAGGAATAATTGACCTTGAAAATCTATTGCGCAGTTAGCGATGATGTCACCACAGCAAGCTTCGACACGTCGCCGTATGACGTCATCACAGTCCTATGCGATGATATAATCACGACAAACACGCTTGCCCTTGAAACGTCCGAATGCATAGAAGTAATTTGATACTCCGATAACAGAGTAGACTAAACAATGAAGTCATAAAGGCAAATTGAAACACGTTGTCGGATGACGTCATTCTAAACAGGCTCAAACCTGCATGACAATTCTCGGAAATATCACATTCTTAAGCAATGACATAACAATCTATTAATAGAATGGAAACTTTTTTTTTGATTTTCAGTTTCACTTGGAAATACACTTCAAAATAAATTCAACGATAATTTTTTCTGTACAAGGGGCCCCACCCCGCCCCTTGCTGTGAGACACAACCATCATGTTAGTCCCTCCATTTTTATTTCCGAAAAAAATTACAATTTTTCATTCTTACATTTGTAACAATCTTTTATCATTGGAGCAATACCAACACAATATTCATACATTGAATTCCAATGTTTCTCGCAGCGCTTACAACTAATAAATTCTTTATCACTTTGCAATTTCGGTGGCAACTTCTCCCAAGTCTGAGCGATACATTTTTTTTGAAAGTACAGTAAAAACTCTCGTGAGAGTGCGGCAATATCCTCGGAATCCAACTTGTGCAACCAGTCGGTGTATGAAAGTAGAGTAAAAGATCTCTTCATTGATGGTGTATCCCCGAATTTTTCCATCAACCACATTCTAAGTCGACGAGCGTTTTCTACAGCGCAATGATGATGTTGCACAGGTCGATGGTACGCGTTGAATTCACACGCGGAGACGCGCAGTTTATCGAGTGAAGGGCAGCCCATTTCATGCATATCAATTATGACGGGGTCGGAGTGCAGATGATGTTGCAGCCAGGTTTTATTGTCCACGCCTTTGACAAAAATAAAGCTGGCATCCTCGAGTTGATCTTGCAGCACTTGGTTAAGCTCCTCGTAGGACACATCTCCAGCATCCCACGGAATGCCGTGGAAACGCTTTGTCAACCATTTATTTGTGTTTTTGCCGCAGAGACAAATCTTCCTAGCTGC
>CM052019.1:34554861-34779861 GCA_028476575.1 Platygaster robiniae | reverse complement strand
GTCAGCTTCGATGATTCTCGAATCAAAGCCCAGCAGTTTACCGATAGAGTCTTTGGGTCGGAAATCAATCTCCCGATTGCATTTGATCTCGCTGCGTAGTGTGCTACTGTTGGCTCGCAAACTCAGCTGGATATTTTCTGGAAGTACTTCCTTCAAATATTCCTCGATATTTCCCAATTCGTAGCTTCCAGATGGTATAGTAATGACGTCATCGCCAACATAGAACTTGTTGTTTCCCTCATCAATGTTAGGTATGGAGTTAAAAGTCAACAATTCCACTAATCCCAAGGAATATTTTTTCCGAGCTGACAGTTCGATTGGTGGAAAGTAGTGAGCTTCCAAAACCGACGATGTTCCCGAGAGCGTTAATGTTAATGAGTCCAGTGTCACTCGTAGACTGATGCGTGTTCACACTCGAGCAATGCTTTTATCGAGTAAAAATTGTAGACACAAGTGACCGCAGATAATTTGATTATAGTTGTGATTGTATGAATTGTATTGAATTATGCTACCGACACCGAAATAGTCTACAAGTTCGCGAGGTGGTTGTAAATTACCAAAGCTGTCAAAATACACAATTTTATTACCAGTTTTTCTATAGGCTACCCAATGCGTTCCATAACCATTTTTATTATCCAGATTGATAATGGCTGCCTCATTTAACTTTATATTTTTTTGCAAATCGTTACGCATGTACACACCTCGAAAATATGGAATTTTTAACAATTTTGCATATTTCAACAAATCTACGTTGCTGAGTGCTCGGTACGGTAGCTCTATACGTTTTTTAAATGAAGTTTCACACCAACTCCCCAAGGTTTCAAGTACAAGCCTTTTCCCACGGCGATTGATTCCGTTTTGAGGTTATGTCGCCTTGATTCATCCAATTGCCGCTTGGCGGCTCTGGCGTCGTTGAGGGCTTTTGCAACGCCAGCAGCGCCACCTGCCAAAGCCCCCGTAGCACTCAGTCCGGCAAAAACAGATAGGAAAAACGCGGGAAGAATGCCTCCAACTTTGCTCGGTACAGGTAATACGCGAGGTACTCGAACTTTCTTCTTTCCTCTAGCTTCTTTCAAAGCTGCGCGTGCATCTTTTAGAGTTGATGGTATGGATCCAGTGGCTTTTGATGCTATTTTTGCAGCATCGATGACTTTCCTCAAAGGGATTTTCTTCGATTTCTTCTTCAATTTCTTCTTCAAACCCATTCCAAGTTTTGGCTTGACTTTCATGATGCCGGCAACCCCAAGAGCAGCTGCTTTTTCTCCAACTCCGGAATCCCTGGCGTAGATACGTTCGATCGCTCTTTTTGCGAGGACTTTGTCAGCTTCGTGTCTTGCTGTTAGATTAGTATTTTTCGAGTACGCGATATCGTGATCTCTGCAGGCTGCGTCCAGAGGGTTTATACCCTGGTCTCCACGTGCCAATCTTTTAGCAAGCTTGGTACCTGGCCCGCAAAATTGGTAACCCGGTATATGAAGTTCGACAGGGAGCTTGTTTACGAGAGTGTTGACGAGACCGTTACCTCTCACTGCCATTGCTCGACTGAGCACGAGGCTATAAAAGTCGAGTATTTATAGGTTTTCCAATCAGACGCGCACGAACAGCCATGGAGTTTACACAGCAAAACGTCAAGTTACCAGTCATCAACTTTGATAATGTAACGGAGAAGCGGGAAAAAATAAAACGTCATGGAAAGCTGCTACCAAACACGGTTCGCTCTATAATTTGCGGCCCTTCGAATTGTGGCAAGACCAACGCTCTTCTCACACTTGTCTCGCATCCTAACGGCTTGAGATTCGAAAACGTGTACCTCTACTCAAAGTCGCTCAATCAGCCCAAGTACGAATACTTGAAGAAAATCATCGAACCAGTCAAAGGAGTGGGATATTTTCCGTATAGCGACAACGAAAAAGTCGTCAGTGTGGACAACTTCAAGCAAAACTCTGTGATGATATTTGACGACGTGGCATGTGAAAAGCAAGACAATATACGCGCATACTTTTGCATGGGACGGCATCGCGATGTGGATAGTTTTTATCTCTGTCAGACTTATGCTCGCATCCCCAAACACTTGGTGAGAGATAATGCTAATATGCTCGTGCTGTTCCGTCAAGATGACAAGAATTTGAAACATGTTTACGACGATCATGCAAACACAGACATGACGTTTACATAATTTCGAGAATTGTGCGCGACCTGCTGGAACGACAAGTACGGATTTCTCGTCATCGACAAGGATAGTGACATTGATCAAGGTCGATACAGGAGAGGATTCGATTGCTTCTATAAATTAAAGTGATTCAATGACAATTGCATTAGTATAACCTGAACCACGATCGAGTCGACATCATGGAGCGTAAAGATGTACTACATCAGATTGTACAAGCCAGTGAAGCTATCCGACGCAAACATCGCCTACTTAAGCGTGAAAAAGCTGCTATTGAGACGTCGGTGCGAGAAACGTTCAAGCCCATCATCGATCCGCTTCAGTCATTGACTAAACGGGATGTGGAAATGAAAAAAATCAAGAAAGAAGAAGCCAAAGAAGAATTACCTACGATGGAGGATACGTTCGAGCAACAGAGTGAAGATTTCGAGAGCTTTGATCAAACCATGGGAGATCAATCCTTCACACCGGGCATCGCAAGTTCACCAGCTCCTGTTGACTCTCTGACGAAATACTTGAACATGTTAAAAAATAAGACGCTGCAAAAGAATCTCGACATGCAGTATGGAGTACGGGCTTTGAAAAGTGGATTATTTATTGGAAACGCACCAATCAGTTTCACGGAAAACAACATTCAAGTGGGGACTGAGGAGTTTGAGTAAACAGCAGGACTTATCGAACTATTATTCAAAAAAATTCCAAACAGTTTGATTGTGAATAAAATTGATGTGGAAAACTATAAAAAAATTATTCAGCAAACGAGTGCAGACAGAAAAAATTACCTACCTGACAGGAGCCTGCGAGGTGGTAGAGATTTGAAGTATCTGACATACGTTGCTGACAAGAAAGTGGGTTCAGGAGTTTACAACGTAGTTAATCGTGGATGTGACATCGACTATGTGCATTGGGATGATCCAAACGAACTTATTCATCGCTTGCGACTTATACTTGCATCTCAAGCTGCTGGAAACAACAGTCATACCAACGAAATTAACTCAATCATCGAAGAATTGAGAGAAGCTGGGATTATATATTAAAAATCTCAGAGTCCGTAATCTCATTCGAGAGCTGGACAATGGCAAGTGTGGACGTGTTTGGAAGACATCTAGCCAAAAACCGCGAAATACGTGGGCCACCGGCTATTGGATTCAAACTAACTCCCGAAGGTCATTACGATCTCGAGCATAAAAAATACTCAACGTTGCAAAGGGTGATTACGAGACGGATGGTGCTTCGTATCAAAATATAATTGATTTTGAAGAAGTGTTGACAACGGGAATGGAGCAGTTGAAGAAATCGTTGGAAACCTTGACTAACATGTACCAAAAACATGTGACTGAAAACGCTGCAATAATTTCATCGATACAGAATCGTTTGAAGCATATCGAGAAGGAAATGTTTGTCGATGTTACACCACAAAAGGACGTTTACGAATAAAATCTCGTGTAAACTCGCATACCATTCATTACCACCATGGATCTCAAGGAAGCACTAGTGGAAGAACTTCACAAACCAGCGAGAAGAAATTATCGTCGTCGTCATGTTGATATGCGAGGATTGGATGAAACGTGGCAAGCCGATCTCGTTGACATGACCGCTTACAAGGATAAAGGCCACAAGTTTCTGCTCACCGTCATCGACGTATTCTCCAAGTACGCCTGGGCTGTACCAATCAAATCAAAGAACGGTCCTGACGTCACCGCTGCTATGAAGATTGCGCTAAAGGACCGACAACTTAAGAATCTACACGTCGATCAAGGCAAAGAATTTTACAACAAGGACTTTAAGGCTCTGATGAAACAACATGGAATCAACATGTACTCTACATTCAGCGGCATGAAGGCGTCAATCTGCGAACGTTTTAATCGCACACTAAAGGGCAGGATGTGGAAACGATTCTCTCTCCAAGGACGCTACAAATGGATCGACATCTTACCTGATTTGATGACGAGCTACAACTCTACCAAACATCGAACAATCAAGATGAAACCTTAAGATGTTACCGCAGCTGATGAAAGTCGTCTGCTTCGTGAAATTTATTCATAAAAATATAAAAAAGAGCAGAGAAAATTTGACGTTGGTGACAAAGTTCGAATCAGCAAATACAAGCACGTCTTTGAAAAGGAATACACACTGAACTGGACAACGGAAATATTTACCATCGCTGCTGTAAAACCAACACATCCAATAACGTACAAACTCAAGGATTATCAGGACCAGCCCGTCGAAGGAGGATTCTACATCGAAGAACTCGCCAAAGTGTAACATCTTGATGTATATCTCGTTGAAAAAGTGCTACGAAAACGTGGAAATAAAGTCTTTGTAAAATGGCTGGGATTTGACAGTAGTCATAATACCTGGATAAATGAGAAGGATATGTAGTCAATAAAGAACATGATATATAAAACAGTTGTTTTTATTTACCAAAAAATATAATTAAATTTATAACGCTGAATTCATTTCCGCACCACCAGAGCCCACGTGGGGTGGTAGAATTCGTGGAGCGTTTTTGGTGACATGGTATCCCCAGTAGGCCTAATCCACGATCGAACAATAGACAGTTGTCTATAGTATTGCCTTTTTCGCTAATATTTACAGTTTCATTAAATGATATTTACAATTCCTCGTCGATATCCATCAGTTCTTTTATTTTATAGTGGCCATGTGCCAAAGTGTCCGTTGTAGTTGTCAACAGGTGACGCTTGTCATCATATGGGTTTAACGCGATTTTTCTTTGCTGAATTGTTTGAATTTCATGCAGATGGGATCGAAACAGATGTTGAACTCTATACTCTGTACTCTCACTGTACAAGCAATGAACATAATCATCGAAATCTATTGTTTTTGCCACAACTGATCCTTTGACTCCTTTGGCTTTTTTAATTCTATCCCTACCTTCAACTCGAACACTGTACATCTTACTTCTCGAACACTGTACATCTTACTTCTCAATGCTACAAATTCAGTTATGATTTTTCCGTTGCATTCGTCCTTCATGAGACCCACAACTTTCTTGTTTTTCAATTCGATTCCGAAACGATTAGGTAAGGGATAATCTGAGGTATCAAAACGGTCATTGTTTTCGTTCATCATTTTATATGGATCAAGATTTTGAATTTCATAAATCAGACTGTCTGTATCGGTATACAGAATTTTCGCGTTTGTTGCAGGTTTCATAAAGTCATAATGAAAAGAGTAAAGACATGTTTTGGATAGGTCGAGAACGCAGAAACCTATATAAATGGGTTTGTTCATTGTAACCTCGACGCGAGCTAATTTAATAGCAACTAAATTTTCATCAAAAATTGTTCGTGAGGCAAAATTCGGTTTTGAAATCAGGGCTTCTGCGCCATATCGACCCAACCATTGCATGACAAGTTTTATATCCACATGTTTCCTAACATTCTCCATGGTTTTTCCATATACTGCATTGTTCATCAATTTGTAAAGATTTTTTTCAAATTCATTTTTCGCATTTTTGCGTAAATTGCTATTTAAATCAATGTATGATTTCAACCATGGAGATTGCTTAAATTTCAATATTCTATGAATGCAACGCAAAACCGGTCCATGATGCAATGCCTGCCTCAAATTTCTATAATGAATGACATATCGCTTTTTGGATTCAAGAGTTGTTAAAAGCTTTTTACTCTTTGAACCAGGTGGAGTTTTGTGTTCAGCACAGAAAGGTAAATCATTATGAGAATCATGAATTCCCGGTGGATACTCGAGGTCCACTTCAAGGATGTAACCTACTTCCGAGTCATCAGCTACATTCCAATCGAAATTTTCATCAAAATTTTCAACCCACTCGAAACCACCGTAAGGCAAGAATTGCGTCATGGCCCAACCATATAAATTATTTACATCGTAGTACATGAGATATTTGGTGTCAGATTCAGGATTGTAATCAGCAGGGTAGTATGGATTATTTGCGCGAGAGTATCGATGACTACATTGCGAAATCCCTCCCCTGATACCTCGTTCAACGAAGAAGAGTTTGTCGATGTCGGTGAGAAGTTCTAGTCGGATGTTGGTGTGTTTCAGCATCGCATCCCAGCTGAGAGTTGGTGTTGTGTAGTAGTGGGCAGGATCCAACGAGTATGATTTCAGACAGCTTTCTCGAAAGTTTTCAAACACATCCGCTAGGAGAAGAACGTCGGTTTTGAGATACAAGTCTGAATACTCTCCCAGTGTTTGGATGTTGAATTTTGTCCAGACTGTCTGCGCATGACTGAAATTGGTAAAAAACTTATAAACTTTTTTTTTCTTTTTTTTGAAAATTTTTTTTCTATATATCGAAAATTGAAATAGTTTAATTACTTATAGTCCTCGTCGGAGATGTCATCGTCGGTTAAGGTGCTTCTCTCAGGGGTAGCTCAGTTTCTTCCAATTTCTCCCAAGAGTCGAGGTGGTCATAAGGAAAGACACCTTTTTGCATCAGAAGTTGTAGTTGTTGTTCGTTAAAGTCACTGAAGATTCGTCGGACGATGTTCTTTTTGTCTGCTTCGAGGTATGAGG
Organism: Platygaster robiniae; assembly: GCA_028476575.1. NCBI lineage: Eukaryota > Metazoa > Arthropoda > Insecta > Hymenoptera > Platygastridae > Platygaster > Platygaster robiniae. Next base: position 34,773,173 of record CM052019.1, on the reverse strand, counting down.
CTAACTTGTCCAGGGATGACGCCATAAAACGGAACGAGTCGATGAATCGGAGGGATATCTTGCTGTCCTTAATGTATTTCGTGAAAGAGATGTAGCGTTCCATCGTCTGCGGAAGCAAAGTGACTCGTCCCTCGACGCACTTGGAGATTTGTTTGATGATGAGGTGGCTGTCATATCCACTCAAATTGTGGAATATAATCTGAAAACAAAAAATAATATCCGTTATCTCTCTCGAATCTGCATAAATTATTCATTTTAAAGTACTGCAGAAATAAATAAGTTGATAAAAATTATTAAATAGATTACTTGGCAGAGATTTTTTCAATAATTTCCTTACGGGAATAGTGAGAGCATCCTGATATGGAAGGTTGCATTTTTGATGGGCTGCTCCTCTGAACTTCCCAGTCAAGTGGCAATGGTCTCGGACTTTGACTTGACCCTTCAATGAGCTTTTGCAAATGTGGCAGTTGGTAGAGTTGCGGAATGCCTCGTTCTCAGATGAAGTGAGAGGTTCCATAGGCTGGGGATCTTTCATCTTCTCCTGAACTTGCTCAGTCAGCCTAATCAATTCTTCGGAGAACCACTGCGCGGGATCGTGACCTCTATAACTTGCGTAGCGGGACTGTTCTTCATCGAAACTACACTTGACATAATAGCCGACACTACAGGCTTCGTGAACTTGCACGACTCGAGTGTTTTCTTCTTTTTCAGACTCAACTTTTTTCAATAAACATTCAAAATCTGCATAAATGACGTAGGGAACTTTTAGATTATTTTTATGATTTGTGAATTCAAGAATATTGTTATTCTCTGTTGGTAATTTCACTTTGCAATTATTTATTTCTCTGCAGTCGATTTCGTGAGAGATCTGTTTTTCTTCAGAGCGAAAGTAGTGAAGACAACGGTCACAAATCCAATGTTTGTGATCACGTTTGGAAAGCTGAGTGCTTACAAGGCGTGAAAGATCTTTAATCCATACATAGTGAAAAATGAGGGGTTCGCATTCACTTTCATCATCATCATCATCACCATTTTCATTGACATAATAATAATTTTGAATAAGGAGTAAATTGACATGTTTTTCCAGTTTTTGTTCTGTGATATGAAGTGGAACGACTGAAAAATCTTTTTTCTTCAAAAGTATATAAACATTGACTGAAATATTATTCAGTTTTTCGAATAAAGAAACTTGTTTCGGCATGACTGGAAATGTAATGCCTTCAAAGTTTAAGTCATTAGCAAACTTTTCATGGTTAAAACGTCGATCAACATTATTCACAGCGGGATGTAGTGCTGATAGAATAGCCCATTTAAAACACTCATCATCGAAATTTTTTACATTCACACATGCCTGTTTTCGTTTTATTGGTCCTGGTAGTTCGATGAAAGAACTTCCACGCATAGGATTATACTTATTTATATGAACAGCAAGGCTCACGATCCGACGCAGCGTCCACCCGGATCCTTGACCTTGGAACTCTTCAACTTTCTTGAGTAGATGATCTCTCACATTCGTACTGAACCAAGTGTTGAGGTTCGTTGTTCCAGTGATGATTGCATTGCGGGTCTCAAAGTTTTTCAATTCAACCACCTCCTCATCGTTTTTTACAATGCTGAACTCTCCATCCAAAGAAGTATTTACTTTTAAAGTGTTTTCAGTTTTCAAAGCCTCTTGGATTTTAGCAATGAAAACTTCTTGTGTCTCAATTAAAAATTTTGTGATGTCCAAATGTTTGAGGTTGACGATGACTCCTGTGCGAATGTGATTCGTGAAAGCACTGTTAAGGTCTTCCCATTGCACACCATTTTGTAATCCAGCTCCACTCACGAGTAAACCACGCAACTGGATGATGTAACTGCGCAGTCTTTGAATAACCCGCGCACACTGAATTTTCACAACACCACCAAGACTTTTCTCACTCAACACTCGAAGTTCATCAATGTTCTTGACAGCTCTATCGTTCAATGTCTGAATTTGTTCGGGATTCACTGCATCACCCCGAGTCAAAATTTGTTTTTGCATGTTTACCACCTCATACGCGGCCTTGAGTTTCGCTTCCGCCATTTTTTCGAAAATTGAATGTCACTTTGTCACAACAAACTGTAGCGCGACAAAGTGTAGAGCGACAAAGCGTAGCGCGACAAAGCGTAGCGCGACAAAGCGATAGTAAGATGTTCAGAGTAATGCATGAAACGCGACTGACTAATTATGGTAAAATTGGGTAGACTTATATAGAGGTAAGTGACGTCATCACCAATCCCCTACTCCTCAACATGAGTCATAGATGGATTCTGAGAATTGATCGATAAAGATAATCACCTCTGTAAATAATGGAATTAAATTACTTCTACTCAGAGTTCAAAACAGGATACTCAAATTACAACTGTAAACAAAAGTATCAAATGATAACTGCGCAGCGAAAACGTTATGATCATATTACATCTAGGAGCGGAAGTCAGATTGTAAACAAAGGTCATAAATTTGTCACGATCAAAGATGCCGAATTGTAAATAGTGCAGGATATTCACAATGAGGTTGAATTACATCTACGCAGCGAGTGACTTTCCTAATCAAAGGTATCAGGTAACATTTACGCAGCAATTTTTTCATGTAAACACTTGGTTCTATATTTTGCTCAGATCAAATTACATTCACATCCGGAAACTCGATACTATAAACAAATGAGGCAAATTTTATCGCGGTGTCATATTTTCAGAACTTTCATGACATAAATAATAACATGAAATTGGTTGATTCTCAAATTACATTCACATCCGGAAACTTGATACTATAAACAAATGGAGTAAAGCTTATCCTAGTGTCATATTTTTAGAACTTTCAGAACATAAGCAATTGCAGAAAATTGATCGAGGTTCGAATTACATTTACGTAGTCACATACGATACCGTGAGAACTTCAACGCGGGTTAAATTTTATTGGCGTATTATTACATCTTCATCGTAAGTTCAAAGTGATGCAACAATTGAAGGATTGTTTAACAAAGTGTCGATAAAGCAGTTCCCTACCTAAACGACTCGCTAGTATTTTGTAGGAGAAATCATCCTTGCCGACTGAGGGCAACTCAACAACTGAGGGTAAATTATCAACTTATCAACCAAAGGTAACTTATCGACCAAAAGTAACTTATAAACTATAGGTATCTAATTAACTGCCGATAATTTTTTCAATGTATTGCAACATTTTTGAAAGTATCAACTACTTTCATCCTCAATCAATGATAATTATAATAAGTTATGGAAAATATTTTAAAATTTTTCCTCTGGAAAAACTGAATTAAAAATCCTTCAGCGTATAAAAATTATTAATACAATGGTCTACCGATGAGCTATTGAAATGAAGATTTCAATTCGCATAAAGTGCGTTTAAAAGTTTTCAAAGAATGATTCGAATCATTCGTCGTCGTCTTCCGAACGCGAGAAGGCTTTTGGAAGAACGTGAAGAGATGGAGGGAAAACTAAGGCTCCTAGATTCGGATGATGTAGGCGGAGTAGAAGTATTGAACTAAAAAAAACATGTAATCAATAAAAAAAAAAAAAAATGAAAAAAAAATATGTAATCAATAAAAAAACAAAAAAACAGAGAAAAAAATTCAAAAAAAAACAAAAAAATCCCAAAAAAAATCAAATGAAAAACACAAACAAAAAAAACCTCAGGTATTACCGACCGCAGGTATTACCTACATAAGGTTATATCGACCACGCTCTACCTTACCGACAGTAAATGCCCCCTGTTTTACCAACTACCGCCATCTTAGATCCCTGCATTACCGATGCGGGAAGAAAGGGGAGGGGGAAGTGGGCGGGGCCTGCGAGTGGAGGGGGTCACGTGATGGGAGTAGGAGTGGGGGGATCTCGTACCGGCCTAGATCATCTACTCTACTCATCGGATCAAGATGATTTTTTGTTCAGATATACTCATGAGACCCTAACGCTTCCAAAAAATCTAATTTCATCAATTGTTACTAAGTTTTTTCATTGTTTAACAGTCACCGAACTTTTGTCAACTTTATATTCGAATTTTGGTTGTAATTTTCAAAATTTAAGGTTATAAATCTAATTGGATGTTAATTATTGAAAACATATTTAAATTTTACATCAAGTGTGAATAAACTTAGTTTCGCTCTGGCGCCCAACGATTTTTATGCACGCGCCAATAATGAACTTGTTTGCATTCAATACCCGTATCGTTTTTAGAATAAAAAGTCCAAGTAAAATATTTAAAAATTCTTATATGTTTTATTAAATAGTATGCATTATCCATCTTTGTATTAGGTTTAAGTTTAATCGAATCAGCATGCCAAAAGATACAGGTTAGGTAATGAAATAAAAAGTAAAAACCAATGCAATAGTTTTATATTTTATATTCATACTTCTAATCCGATACTTGCAAATCAAGATATATTTATTATAAAGAAAATTTCACGTTATAACGAACTGTATGTACATATTTCCAGGCGTAAAACTTTTTTTTCATACAAAGAGAGTAATATCAAAATCAAATTTTAAACGAGAAATAGAGAAACAAGAACCAAAAAATTGGGCTTACACATTAATACGAAGTTATGAAAATTTCAATTGAATCAATGTGTCTACACTTTTGTGTCTAATAAAAATCACTGGTTTTCCTTATTTCTTCTCCATCCTTTTTTTCAGATAGAGTTTTTAGTGTCCTTTCGTTTTTTTTTTTACTTTCAGAATTGTCATTTTTGTCTTTCAGAACTTTTTTAGCTTTAGTCATCGCTTTTTTTTCAATATCTTTTTTCTTCTGTTAAAAAGGCATTTTCAAAAAAAAATTGTCTGGGTTCGCCAATGTATTCATCATATACGTGAATAAAATTCACGTATATGATGAATACACTGGCGAACCAAAAACTTTTTTTATTGAAAAAATAATTGTAGCAAAATATGTATTTGAAAAGGATTTGTCTGTATGTGATCCACCGGGAATGTCAACAGAAAAAAAAACGATGTAAAATCACTTTTGAAATTTTTGGAACCAGAAGCAAAAAAAAAGTACGATGTTAAGTTAAAAAAAGTTCAGTGAGTGTTAAACAATACAAAAACTTAATAATGATTGATGAAATTAGATTTTTTTGGAAGCGGTAGGGTCTCATGAGTATTTCTGAAGAAAAAAAAATCATCTTGATCCGACGAGTAGTACCGGAATGACGGCGGTTTCAAAATTTTCCGTCCAATTAACTTTGCCCCGTAGCAACGCGTCATCACCTCCCTTGCCTACTAGGCTTGCCGAGTTCACGCGGCAAGGTGATTCTGCAATTGGGACGCTCAATTGAACACGAGCGAAAATCGTTCGAATGAAACTTCAATGATAACTCAATTCTATCTATCAAGTTGAATTTCAGTAAATATTAGACGTGTGCGGGAAGACAAATTTGTTCAGTCGGGACGGGACGGGAAATTTCTCGATATTTTGGGACGGGATCCCGAAATTCGGGATTTCCCGAAAAGTTCGGGATATCCAGGAAATTTCAGGAAATCCCGAGTTCGGGACGGGAAATCCCGGATTCAGGACGGGAAATCCTGAGTTCGGACGGGAAATCCCGGATTCGGGACGGGATATCCCGAACTCGAAATTTCCTGAAGTTTTCGGGAAATAGCATTTCCCGTCCTGTCCCGAGTTCGGGATTCCGGGAATGTCGGGATCCCGCACACCTCTAGTAAATATCATTATATAATTATACTGAAAAAGAAGAATATGTCAAAGTTACATAAAAGAACTGAAGATGCCCAAAATTGAAATTTTTATGGAAAATATAAAATCCGAGTATAATGCAAAAAACTACGAAAATCTTCAACAGTGAATGAAAACTTAATAAAGCAATTGTTAGTATAAATACTCGAGATTAATACGAACATATTCCAGATAACACGGAAGACAAAATATAGAGATACAACGAACAAAAGGAAATTTTAGAAAATAGTGACAGATACACAAAAATAAAAATAAAAAAACCTACTTTAAAATACACCATTATAGTATTTTTCACGTTTTTGTATTTTGTATCAATTTTGCTTTACAATCAAATACGGTTAATGATATTTTGTGGAATAATGTTAGCTTATACGCCTGACTAAACATGATTTGTCTCGCTCTAAAAATTCTACACGGAAGTATCTTAAGTAGGTGGAAAAGATTAAAAAATAACCTAATCGCTGTAAAAAGTTCAAAGAGAGAATGAGAATGAAAGGAAGTGCCATTTCGATGATGTTATCTTGTCAAGAAGAAATACGAAAAGTTAGAAACCTTAAGGGACTTGCTTGAGGAGCCTGATGTTCTTCAATAATATTTGAAAAGCACTGTTATTAGAGAAATTTTTCATTAAAGTTTAGAAAGTTTTTAATCCTTATACTGTATGTGATTTTTCCCATAAACAGATCTGGAAAAATTTTCATACGCTATGAAAATTCTTTCATGAAAATGGAAATTTTATTATGATTCATGGAATGATCCCCATGGTGTATGTAGAAATTTCTAGATTTATTTATGCACGTAAAAAAGAAATCACTTAAAGACAGTATTTCTACGTTGAAGTGTAGTAACGCGGTTGATAAAAAATGACTTCGGGGCGAATTTACTTTGAAACAGGAATTTAGTACTCAATTTAATCAGAAGCAAGATCTAAATCATCGATACGCAATCTCTTACATTAAGGGAGAGTCCTACTTTGTTAGGTCAAAAAATTTGAGTATTTCTTTTTGTTTTATCGTATAGATGAATGTATGAATAGTGTGTTCATGGAATGAAGAGTCAAAATCTTTCGAATCACGAAAGTAATACACCGTTTCAAAGCTTCAGCCAAAGACGCGTTGCAGCGGCGAAAACCAGATTCGGCGATAGTCACCGTTTTACATTTTCCGATAAAATCACAACAATTTTGTTTATAAGTTTTTGTAAAGCGACCTTGAAAGAATACCTGTGTAAAGTTTCAAATATGTACGTTATGTTGAACTACCTCAACTACATCAGCAAAGTTCTGCTTTATTTTTCAGTCCTTTGATCCTTACTAGGTTGAAAAATTGAAATGCATTTATCTCAAAACCACGTTTTTCGAACTTACGGAAGTGATTCAAGACGTTGTAATCAACCAATCATCACCAAATCTGGCACAAATGTGTATCAGGGTTGTGTGAAAAAAGTGAACTACCATCATCAAAATATAATCACAATTACTCGTTTTGCACAACAATTTGTGAAGATAAATTTGAAAAAAAAATCGATTTTCTTTTATTAATGCATAATTGTTTCATTTTTCATGATTTTTTTAAATCGTTACAAATGAAGAATATGTCGGGTTTTTGTCTTTTAAATCATCCGTTTTGGATAAATTACTTCCGCTAGCGAGACATCTCTTCCAGGATATATCGCCATTGATCGACGTTCCCCCTCCCCCCTTTTTCATTTAGCTAGTGAAAAAAAATTTTAATTTGCAGAATAAATGTTCTTTGATAACCATGCCAAGTATAAAAATTCTATCTATAATAGTGTACTTAAAAAGGATACCTAAAAAAATTACCGATTTTCGGGTCAACAAAGTAGAACCCTCCCTTAAGAAAGTTTATACTCTAATTGTTCAACTTTGTTACTCATAACAAGCATCATATTATTGATCCTAAGCGCTCGTTCTACTGTAGAGGAGTTGTATTAATGCTTAGACGAAGTCACTCAGTTACTATCAAGCAGCGCTGAGGGGTACTAGAGGTCAGTGGCTTTGCTTGCTTGGAAGTAGTAACGTGGTTGCGTACAAATAACGTAAAGCGTTACTAAAACGTGAAAAACCTTTTGCTTAATAGCAGTATTTTAAAATGAAAAAAAAAAAAAATTTAGTTGATTTAATTATTTATTGCATTTGTTTTTTGCTACTATATTATTGTAATACGTTCATTTACCTTTTTCACACTCGCTGCTACAGTTATAAACAAGATTTATCATATTAAAAACCTCGCACACGCTTGGGATCGAACCCAGTATATTCAAATTACAACACATTTTTTCGGATCGCACGCTCGCATTTAACTGACTTTGCCACGCCAGACACATAGCAATGGTTTCAAAAATAATGACCTCATTTATTTACACGTGTATATTGTAACACAAGCACGAATGAATTTTTTGAAGTTTTTATTCATACACTTTTTCGCATTGATTGTATGTGATGTATAATATTGCCTCCCGTTTTTTTTATTTTTTTTTTCATCTCTATCGTGCTTTTCGTTTAAATTTGTAACTTCCTGTAGTGTTGAAATAAGCTTTGTAGATTACTGCAACTTATTTGAAGATTTTTTCTTGACAGTTTGTTTATTTTTCTGCGTTTTCTTGTTTTTTCTTGTAATCCACTACTTATTATTTTGAGATTTTGTTTTTGTTTTTATTAATTATAACGTAAGTTATTCTAATGTTTTACATTTGTTTAAAAATCTATTTGCCAAGAAGGTAGGCAGAAACAATTTTGGGAAGTAGTTATTTTAAAAAAAGTCGATTTCCTTCGCGATTTTATATTTTCTGATTTTTGGAAATTTTTCATTAGTTTTTTTTTTTTGCCAGAAGTAAGTTTTGGGTAGGCGCAGCACTTGATTGTTGTAGATTTTCCTTTATTTTATTGTGAGCTCTTCATGCATAGATCTCATCCTTCCTTTTAAAAATGATGTCACGTTTGTTAGTAGAAATCCAGAGAGAAAAAATTACATTCCTACAAAATGGTAACAAAATTGATAATTGAGCCCCTGGATATAAGAACTCGCTAAGCGCTGTACACTCTCAGAAGTGTCTCTATTAAGTTAAAAAGACCGTCTTTAAAATAGATTTCCCATACTGTCTATTAAATTGTCTAATAAAGTTATGGACGCATTTATGAAAAAAATAGATACTATCTATGAAAATAATAAACCTTCTACGCAGGCGCGTAGCCAGAAAAAAATTTCGGGGGGGGGTTTTCCTGGAGGTCTTACTAAAGATAGAATGTACTCTGTTTTTTTATATATATTATATCATGTATTGTTTTTTCTGAAAATAACTCGTGCAAACTTATTTCTAAAAGATATTTTTTTTATTCACTTTAACAACGCGTGATAAAATCATGCGAATGTTTCATGAGAAAATTAGAGAAGAATGTCCATCTTCCTCGATGATTCGGACATTTTATCTAAAATTTCATCGCATGTAACTTCTACATCTCGATGGATGTTCAAAAGAGCTAGCCCGTTCAACCTTTCTTCTCCCATTGTACTTCGTAGATAAGTTTTTAATCTTCGAAGTGAGGAGAAAGATCTTTCGCTCGGCGCTACTGACACTGGAAGAGTAGCAGCGATTTGCAAATTTCGATGTACTGTCGGGTAGAACGATTGGTTGCAAATGTCCAAAGAACCGATGAAAGTCTTTTGCCGCTCTTCTTTTGAAGTTCTCAAACAGTATCTGAAATAGTTAGAACTGAATGAATCTACGTACTTAAACTTTAATCGTTGCATTTTCTAATATGAATTTTTTTAAAAGAGCCCTTTTCTTAGAAAAACACGAAATCCATATACGCAAATATTTTGGAATTAAAAAGTGAATGAAAACTTTATACTTGAGGGATTGCAGAGTTTTATGAGAGCGAGAGGAAAAAATACCTTTGCCACATTTTCAATTCAGCTTCAAACTCTTCTGAAGATGAAATGTTGTTGGGCCACTGATTTTCGAAAAATTCTCTGGTTGACTTGATCTTTTCAGCATCCAGTTGATGACATTTTGATGGCAATATATTTTCAATCTTCGAAAAAAGTTCTCGATGTTTGAGGAATCGAGAGTCCAATTCTTCTGCAAAGTGATCCAAAAATGGAATGGAAATTGACCGGCGATAATATTCTTCTGGGCCACCTTCAAAATTGTCTCGATTCGTTTGCCGTCCAACAACTCAGGGGACACATTGCGGGACGCCGACTTTTTCAGCGATTTCACTTGCTTCTTCAAAAATGTTGTTGAACGTGGTGTCTGCCTCACAACGCATCTGCTTAATTTCATCAAGCAAGTCCTTTGCATAATCAATGCAGATACTGAGATCGCAGTTTTCACTTTGTAAAAGTAGGCTCAAATTTTTGGTCCGTGTGAATATCGGTTTCAAAACTGTCAAAGCAATAATGAACGAAAATTTCTGCATGAATGCTAGCAGCGCATGAGGTTGAACTCCTTCAGCTTTTGTCATTTTTTCATCCAGTTCTTGGAGTGTCAAGCAAACACATTCGTATGAGCTGTGAAATAATTCCAAAGAACTGAGATGCTCAACCCATCATGTTTCACAAATTTTTTACACCTGGAGCAACAGTTTCAATTTGATTTTTCAACATGACTCCTGCTCTACTTGACTGTCGAAAAAAATTTACTGTTGCTTTTATCGCTCCCAAGCAATTTCTGATTATTGGAATGTCGCATGCGTGCGTAATGGCCAAATTCAAGCTGTGATTTGAACAATGGAGATAAACAGCTTGTGACTGCACTTTTTGAACTTCAACGGCACAGCCTTTGACTATTCCACTCATAGCGGCTGCTCCGTCATAACCTCCAAAAAAGTGAAAAAAAATTCAAACAATCAGTAGAAATTTGACAGATAAATTGATGACATTCATTATTAACTAACTTTGAATAAGCTTGTAGACAAAAAATACAATAAAAATGTTTCAAGTTTTTAATTGAATAAATTTTACATTGAAAGTTTACTTTCAATCAAATAATTATTAAATCGATAGCTTGAAAACCAGAGCTAACTTTGTAAAATCGTTTACAGGAATTATTTGACGGGTCATTACGAATAATTTTTTAAAAGTTTCATTTTATTGCAGTTTTTGATATTACACAATGCTATACGCATTGCTGCTAAAATCATTCATAACAATTTTCTAAAATAATTTACCTTGTCCAACCATTAGCCGAATATCAGCGCCTAGATTCGTTAGAGTAGAGAGAAGGGCTTTGGCGAGACCTTTCCCGGTGACATCCTGGACAGGTACAAAACACAAAAAATCTTCTTGTAGATTGTATTTTTCATTTGCCATTTCAACGTATCGGGCACAAATAGAAAACTGCTCTATTCCACTGATATCCATGGTCTTATCTGCGATAACCGTGAAACATCGCGACTTGTTGATACGCTCAATAATTTTTTGGGTAATGATATTTCCAGCAGCATTTATCATTTCATTTTGTATTTGAGGACTCAAATATGTGGCATTTGCAGAAGCAGTATTTAAGTGTTCTTGTAAATCCTTATCACCACTTTCCAAAGCGTAACGTAACAATGCTCTAAAATTTCCTTCATTTTCTTCTGCAGTTTCTTTCTCTATTGAGCCATAATCGCGATGACCTCTCAATGCAAGCCCCTGCCTACCACAAAAAAGGACAGCTCGGATAATAGGAGTCAACTTTTGTCGATTTCGTTGTTGCACTTTTTTTCTGCCTGTATCTATTTCGCTGATGATATCGTCTTTTTCTTTCTCGGAAATAAGTTTGAAATTTTGAGCATCTATACAGGCATCTCTGTGATAATTTTTTTCTTGATGTTCTCTAAAATATTGAAGGGCTTTCTTCCAGTTTTTGAACGGACTCTCCACAAGAAATTTCAGAGTTTGATGATTCCCTTTTCCAACATTTCTTTGAGAAAAAATTATGCAAACTTTACAGAAAGCTCCGTCCTCTGCAGCTGAATAAGCCAACCACGGAAAAGAACGCAACCACGAAAGTTGGAACTTTAAATTTCGATCGCTTGAACTTGGGAATTCAAAATTTTCATCTGGTACCCACGAATGAACGAGGAGTTCATATTTTTCATTATCACTCAGTTGTTCTTGACACAAAGTTGCTACATCTTTTGGGGGAACCTGCAAAAACGTTTCCGTTTTCGCTCATTAAACTATGAAAATGACAAACATGTGGAAAAAAGTAAGTTTTGCAAACTTAATTTCCAAATTTAAGATTGACCATTACATTTAAATATCGAAATTTTGAAACATTTCACTACCAAAGTTTCTCGAGATTTCAATAAGCAACAATTCTACATGGAAACATCTTAAAACTTATTCCAAAAAAAGTCACTGTCTTTAACAAATATTATTCTTTGAAGTTGCATAGTTCACCTTTCTAATTTTCGAACAATGCATTGAATAACTTTAAAAGTTATCAATAAATACATAACTTTAAATAATAGATTTCAACCAAAAAAATTTGACGTGTTCTTTACACCCTAGTACAATAGTTTCTTCACGCTTCGCTGCTAATCGGATTATTCCTTGTGCTCTGTGCGATACTTGAATTGATGATCCTCATAACCAAACTTCCAAAACAGTATTTTTTTCGAATTTTCGACGAAATAGGTCCATTAATTGAGTTTTTTCGGGAAAAAATGCGTCATTCTTTTGAGAAACAGTCATTTGTTTCGTCAAAGAATGAACGTCATTTTTTAACGGAAAAGTTCAATTAATGGACCCATTTCGTTGAAATTTCGAAAAAACAATTTTTTTTAAAAGTATAATATATTGTAAGGTCACCTTATCAAAAATTTGTTTCTTATACAAATTTTATAAGGTCATTTTTATAATAAACGGAGTTCTTATAAAAAATTTTGAAATTTTATAAAAATTTGGCCTTTTTTTATAAAAATCAAAATCATTAGGTTCATCTGCCCTAGGGACAGTATATATTTTGCATGTACTCATCCTGTTTTCGAGCTACGGAATTCTTAAGTTAAAATTAAACTACAATCATAATAAAATCTACATATCCAATTCCAGTGGGATAAAACCTGTTTCACGAGTTTTTCGACTATGCTGAATTCAATTTTCTAAAATAATTTTGGCAGAAAAATATAATTTTACGATATTTTTGAAGAAACTGTAATACAACTGAGATGATTGATTTCAAGGTATTCATATTTCTTAATAATTATCGGTGCTAAAGGGACATTTTGAATCTTTTTTTTATATTTCATTTTAAAATAAAAAAATTTATCTCTCGAACACAAGATAATTCAGACAAAAATCGTTTTTGGAAATGTTTCTAGACGTATTTAAGTTACACTTTTTTAGTATAATAAGCCTGTCACTTTATGAAAATTTTTTTTTTTTGGACTGTGTAATGAAACTTCGAAAATTTAAAAATGAAACTGAAAGAATGATTTGTAATGTGCATTATAAACAATCTTAGAAATTTAAAATCCCCAATTTTTGATTAAGAACAGGCCGAATTCAAGGTTTCTGACATTTTAAAATATTATGATATTTATAAGTTGAACACCAACATTATAAATATATATGTATTTACCAGTGCAGGTTTTGGCACGGGTGTCGATGACTCCACTGTTGGCAGTATTAAGTTCGCAGATGACGGACCAGGCTCCTCGCGAATGTCCTTAACAAAAAAATACCAATATTTATTCCCCCCGAGTTTAAAAACAAGGTTTCTGACATTTTAAAATATGATATTTATAAGTTTAACACCAAAATTATAAATATATATGTATTTACCAGTGCAGGTTTTGGCACGGGTGTCGATGACTCCACTGTTGGCAGTATTAAGTTCGCAGATGACGGACCAGGCTCCTCGCGAACGTCCTTAACAAAAAAATACCAATATTTATTCCCCCGAATTTAAAAAACGTATAAGGCATGAAAACTTTATCATTAAACAATACACTTTTTATTTGAAATTGAATTAAAAAACTGCAATTACATTTGTTACTTACCCCGCAACTTTCTAATCGTGGTCTTTTTTTGAAGAATTTACGAATATCCATTTTTCTTGCACATTGAAGCTTTTTTGCAACTAAAACGAGTTTCTACGTCGCATGTAACTCACAATGGAACTAAATTTATGACACGCAAACTATCAAAACATTCAAAAGATACTCTTAATTATGATTCAAAGTGTTGTGAACTTGAGTTCATAATTTTGAACAGCTGAAGTTGAGAGCCAAAATCGGTTTCGTCGTTGCTTATCGTTGTTCTTGACTGGCTCGTCAGTCAGGTTGTCAGGTTTACAGGTTCTGTCAGGTTCTACTGTCTTTCTCTCTCGATGATATATAGAATTCGTCGGAGACAGAGATACTAGAACTTCAAAATGACACTTTTCATCATTATAAAAAGATCAGTTTAACGACCTTTTTCACCACTCAATTTCAATAGACGAAAGTAGCATCCTAACAATAAGCCAAAACAGGTAAATTTTTTTTTCTGCGCCAGAGGTCAAAACGATTAGTTTTGGGTGCTTTTTTTTCATAGTCTACAGATATACTCTGCATTCTTCGATTGTCAACTTGAATGCCTCCATTCATCTTATAAGCAGATATTTAAGACTCACATGCTAATTAAAGAATTCCGGGGAAAAACATAAGAGGATATTTTAAGTCCACAAAGATTATACAATTAAGAAAACTTTTAGACCCTGCATATTGTGGAATGTGGGAGACAATTCTTTATTCTTGAGAGACAAAGTGATGAAGGCAGATTCTGGCACAGTTTTCTAAAAAAATTTAAGGCTTTATCACTTTTATCGAAAATTATATTTTCGAAAATGTGTTACAAGAAATATACACATACGATCAGGAATTTCGGGGGGGGGGGGGGTTTGAACCCCCAAAACCCCCCCCCCCCTGGCTACGCGCCTGCTTCTACGTAATCGAAGTGTAGAAAGTCTATGGCGCTCAGCGAGTTCTTTTTGTATGTATTATTTTCATTTTGTACGTATTGGAGTGATCATTATTTGTGCGTGAGACATTAAGTCGAGTATGTATAAGCCAAATATGCATTTTTTTATGTGAAAAACTCGGAAGAGATAAAATAAAAAATGATTTTTTAACACACGTGTAGATTTTCCTATCAGCTTATCCAGCATACATACCCTAATTGCATGCAATTTTTCATACACCAAAACCTTTATAAAGTATTGAATCAACAATTTTTCAAAAGATGTTTTTTAGGAAATAGTATATAATGTAACTAGGACTTCAATTTGCTGTTTAAAACAATACGAGTCAATATAAAATAATATAAAGTTAATGCCCTAGCTACTTATGGTATTTTATGTACCGAAGGCTGAAAAACGAATTTTGAGATTTTGAACTGGGCGAGAAATGAGTTTTTTATGTCAGTGGTACATCAAATATTTTCTCCTACTCATTATCAGTAACGCGGGTTGCTTCCTTGGAGCTCATCTTCGGTCCAAAGCAACGAGTAACTCACAAAAGGGGAGAGTCTCACCTTGTCATCGCCGATTTCGATGAACGCCGGCAATTATGTTCCTTTTGTTATCCTGAATGAAATCCCAAAAACCATTTGTGCCAACGTTCGATAGTTAATTTTAATAATTTTTTTGTGCCCCTGTGATCAGGGTCATAGCCTTCACTTGTACGATAATGAATTGTCAGTGACCATAGCTCAAGCTGTAAGGCGCTACACCAGGAATAGTAGTATTCACTGTGCGATCCCAGTGGTCGCCAATTGTTTTTTTTTTTTTTTTTCATTCCACTTTTTTATTATTTCTAGTCGTTGTTACAACAAAAGTGAAATGAATAGTGAAATCAACCCAAAAAAATCAATAAATAAATTATAGAAAAAAAACATGTATTGTAAAAAAATGACAGTAAGGTAATTTTCTGGAAGTCCTTACAAATTATGAATTTTTTGTGTGATTATTTCCCTATTCATTTCACTTTTGTCGTAAAAAGGACTGGAAATAATAAAAGTAGTCAATTGAAAAAAAAAAAATTGGAGCGTGTGAGTCAACACGCGTTAGAATTGAAACTTCTCATGTTACTTTCTTCAAGGTTCCGATCTATAGATTTTTAGATACCTCTAGCCTTTTTTGTTTTAACAGATCCCTCAATATTTCTGTGTAGTATTTTTTTTCGTTTCTTAACTGTTAATCAGTTAAATAATGCTGACTAAGAAGTTTTACTTCAAAAACGTTCCTATGTATAGATTTTATTCCTCTTCGAAAATTTCTTTTCAAATATTTTTTTACAAAATTATCTATTTGATATAAAAAAATGAAAATCTTTTTATTATCTGCTTTATAACTCACAAACTACTGCAGAAAACCTCTTAAAATTTAATACATTTATTGACCATGTTCGTGAAAAGGTAATAGGCATGTTTTCATTTAGGAACTAAATGGCCCACTCCTCCACCTCTACCTCTGCTGCACTTTTGAAAATATGAAATATAAGACACAAAAATCATAAATTGTTATAAATCAGGAAAAGTCACATAATCACAAAGTTATACAAATTAAAGTGATATAAAGGTGAGATATTTTTTGATTGTGACATTTTGCGATTTTGTGTTTTTTGTGATTTTTTCGCATTCTGTTATTGATGAAACTTTGTGATGTGACATTTTGTTATTTATGACATTTTGTGATTTTGTAACATTTAGCAACTTTTTTTGATTTTGTGACGTGTGATACTGTGACACTTTGTGTTTTTAGGACATTCTGTGATTTTGTAACATTTAGTACCATTTTAGATTTTTTGACGTGTGATGATGTGACATTTTGTGATTTTTGACATTTCGGGTTTTGCGACATTATGTAATTTTGTGGAATTTGGTAATTTTTTGATTTTGTAAGGTTATGTGACTTTTTGCGATTCGTGACATATTATGATTTCGTAAGATTTTGTGACATTTTGATATTTTGTAACATTTCGCGATTTTGAGACTTTCTGAAATTTAGTGACCTAGTATTTTGGTGGTTATGTGACATTTTGTGTGTTTGTGACAATTCGTGTTTTTGTGACTTTTTGTGATTTTGTGACATTTTGTGATAGTTTGGATTGTTCGTGATTTTGTGTCATTTTGTGCTTTGGGGCTATTTTATGATATTTTGAATTTTTCGTGATTTCGCAGCATTTTGTGATTTTGTGACATTTTGGATTTTTCGTAATTTTGTGCTTTTGTGCCATTTTGTGATATTTTGCATTTTTCGTGATCTTGCGGCATTTTATAATTTTGTGACATTTCGTGATTTCGTGACATTTTCTAATTTTGTGGCATTTTGTGATTTTGTGACATTTTGTGATTTTGTGACATTTTGTGCTTTCGTGATATTCAGTGAATTTGTGTTATTTTGTGGTTCGTCATGAACCGTTGAATTATATGGTATATTTTACTTACATCATAATTTACAGGCTTACAGTTTACAGTGTTATATGTAACAATGTAAAATCTCCAAGTTACTCTCTGCAAAAATTTTATTTTCTAGAATAAATCACACTCTTGAAAAGTCATAATGCCGCCTAAAAAGTTTTACTTCAATATGAAACTCGTACATCTTACAGTCTTACCGTTTACAGTGTTACATGTTACATCGTAAAATCTCAAAATTACTGCCTGCAATCAAAATATTACACTCTTACATCTTACAGTCTTAAAGTTTACAGTGTTACATGTTACAAAATCTTCAAGTTACTCCCTACATAAATTTTCTTCTAGAATAAATTACTCTCCTAAAAAGTTATAATGCCGCATAAGAAGTTTTACTTCAAAAATTGTCGACCGCAGGGATCGAATCATGACTACTACTACTCTCGGTGGTGCATCTTACGCTTGAGCCACGGACACTGACTATGAAATTCCGTACAAGTGAAGGCCATCAGTCTGATCACAGTAGTACAAAAAAATTATTTAAATTAACTATCCAGCGTTAGCACGAACGGTTTTCCTGATTTTATTAAGGCTACCAAAAGGAACATACTTGCCAACTTTCATCGGAATCGGCGATGACAAGGTGAGACTCTCCCAGAACAAGTGATTAAATGCTTTTCATAAAGACGTTAGTTGCACTTATCAGAGAATTTTTTTTTCTAACAATTGGGAATATATTCTACTCGTTGTACGTAACATGAGTTATTTATTGATTGCGCGCGCGTTTCTAGTAAAGAGAAATCGAGGGACTTTTACTAAGCGAGCAAGTTCCTCAAACTTAGTAACGTTCATTGTTTTTTTTAGTTCTAGGCAACAAGATACTCAGTACAAGTAAAAGCATACTATTTATCAAAACATTAGTTATACTTATTGGAAATTTATCTCACAACTAATCAGGAATAATTGTTGCTCGAAGAACGTAACATAAACTGTTAAATGGATTAAAGTGCATTTCTCGTAAAAAGAAATCAAAGCACCTTTACTAAGCGGGTGGGTTTTTACTTGTCAGTAACGCGAGTTGCTTTTAGAAGCGCTTCGATAAGAAGCCCTCAGTCTTTGTGCTCCTCGTCAACGCGTAAGTTGCTGTTATTAGAAAGCTCTCTCACTAAGAATCAGAACTCTGTTGCACTCGTGGTCAGTCACTCGTGTTGCTTAATAGTTACAAGGGCATTTTTTAACAAAGAGAAACCGAGTTATTCACACTAAACGAGCGAGTTTTTTTAGCTCAGAAACGCGCATTGCTTTTTCAAAACTCTTTGATTCAAAGAAACAAGTTACTGAGTACAAGTGACTGCGTAATCTTGATCAACACGCAAGTCACTGCTACCAAGAAAGTTGCTTACTTAAGTTCAGCAATGCTTTCGAAGTTACCTGAATTACTAGTAATAAGAAAGTCAAAAGTATTCGAGCGGAGTAATTTCTTACTGAATTATTGTAATTTTCGGACCAAACAAAGAAAAAAACTATGTTTGAGTAACGAGTTACAGATTATAAGCAGTCTCTTTTATCCGTGTTGTAAAATTCCATACGGAATATGGGTTAAAAACTTCCAAAAAGTTCATGGAAAATTTATCGACTTTTTTTAACAGTGCACTTGAATAAATAAATAGTTTGAAATTTTGTTATTTTTATGACCGCGAGAGTTGGCGAGACTACTCTTACGAAGTCTCGTATCATCAGTGTATACAACAAATTAGGAATCTTCATGCATATGTTTGGAAATGCTTTAGAAGATTTAGTTAGGTTATTTTTTTTTAGATGGATTACCATCCAGTCTCAGAAATTTTATCACTTGTACAAAAGATTTCCATTGTAGTTTGTACAATTTCAATTCATGGATTTTATCCATGCCCACTAAAACGGGTCAATAAAAATGATAGAGAATTTCCATGCATATGTATACATATTTTCATAAACGAATTTCCAAACATTCAAGTTCTCCTACAGTTTTATAAAACTTTTATTTCAAAGGCAAAAAGTGTTCATTTCAGAGAATTATAAATTTCATTTTAGAGAATTTTCAATTAGTTATTCTGACATAAATTGTTTCATGAGTCCGAAATTTTCGGTACAACTTCGATCCAGCCTTGGAAACGCGATTCCCGTAATTCCCGTACATGAAAGATGTATATGAAATTTCGAAGTTTTATATAGAGCAACCAGATAACACCAAAAATGATGCTATGTGATAAGCAGGGTATTAAGAGAAAACATGGCGTTTTTAATTACCCTAATTGTGAATGTTTTAGTTCCGGTACACTTGACGATTGACATAGTAAAATTCTAAAATGACTTTCAACTTTCGACTTTTTAATTGACATGGTGAAGTTCTGAAATGATATTGATCGTGCTGTTCGATAGCGCAGTGGACAAGGAGGCGAGCATTTTTAGGGAATTAGGTTCGTGCGAAACAAGACGTCATCGGTTCGAATCCTATAGCAAGGGCAAGATTTTATGTTAGGGAAATGTGTTACAAATTTTTATAATTGTGTATGTAATTAATTTATACCTCTTTCAAATGTTACCAATCTAATATTGTCCAGTCAACAAATTGTATCATTGCGTTGTTTATAATGTATTTTTTTTTATCTACACGTATTATTTCCATACTTTTGTATGTGAAATTTTCATTCATTGTTTCTGAATTTTTCAAGACGTATGTACGATAATTTTAATGCACTTGTACAACAAATTTCCATACATAACCCATAATACTTCCACACTTTTGTATGGTAAAATTTCTATACAAAATGGTAAAAAACTTTACAAACATGTTTGGGAAAAATGAATGCGCAGTTTGCTATAAAACCAGACCATTATACAGGAACGATTCCATGCACTGATCGCGTTATTTTCATTCATAATTATAGAAAAATTTCCATGCACTGATCGCATTATTTCCATTCATCATTATAGAAAAATTTGCATGCGATGTATAGAAAAATTTCAATACGATTGCACGAAAAAATTCCATACATAAGTCATGATTCTTCCAGACTTTTGTATGGTAAAATTTCCATACTGATGTCATGCTAAAAAACTTCACAAAGATGTTTAGAAAAACTCCATTTTTTTACAGTGTATGTAATATTCTATTGTAAATAATCAATAAAAAGATCAAAGTGTACAATGGTTCATTTAATTAGTATATCTATGCATTAAATAAATAATAAATAGATAATCAACATTTTTCAGATATATTTACACCTTTTTTTTGTAAATATTAAATTAATATTTTGCTTGTTTAAGTCAAAACCGGCTATCCACATACAGGCTCTTATGGAAAATTCGTGTTTTTTGTGCTTCGCGCGAGGTTTTAAGAAAGATGTGTTACTTTTATCGCCATCTATGGCTTGATTAGTATACTAGACCATATGATAGAAGTTTTCTATGTTAGTTGGTAGTGTAGAAAGTTTTTATCAGTGGGGTGTTATTCTCCGAAAGTGACAAGCGGAGTGTTGATTTCGTGTACACTGTTGTTTTTCGTCATTTTTCGAAGGGTTTATCGAAATTGTGTAAGTACGACTCTATTCTATACTGTTTCACGATTACAGTGATATGTAATATATACGTTTTATTTGAATTGGCACAGGTGATGGTGAACAAAAAGACGGAGCGTCGCGAGGCGCGTCGTCGTGGGTTAGAGTACACGACGCTGAAAAAAGGAAAAGTGGTTCCCGCGTAGAAACTTCCACCTGTTCAAATGTGTGAGATTTTTTTGCAATTTCACCTAACATTCGTTATTCTTATATATTATTAAATATAACCTAAATATTTAAAAATCCTACGGTTAAATATAACCTTATAGAAATCTTTTGTAAGTATTTATTTAGAGTAAAAATGCATAATTGAATGAAAATAAATAGTAAAATGTGCAGAATTAATAAATTGAGTAGATGCTTTTCGCAATTTTACACGATATGCGTGGTATGAAATGAAAATTTATAATCGTATGAAAATAAACAATATAATATAAAACAACGTAACATAACAAAAAAAACTGTATTAACAAAACAATGAAGCTCAAAAAATGTTATGTCATATCTTTAAAAAATATACAGGGTGTCCGAAAGTCCTATAAAAAAAATACTAGCAGATTCCTTGCGAAATTCTAAGACTTTGGGACACCCTGTATATACAGGGAATAAGAATGTATGATTTTTGCAACTTAATGTGTTATTTCTGTTCCAGTTGAGCTGCAAATGCAAACATAACTGTTCGAGCATTTCATTCACACATCGGAGAGAGCTATTCGATATGTACCATGGATTGTCAAGCCAATGTCAAAAGGTGTACATTCACCGTTTGATAGCAGTCGTTCCAGTGTCACGAAGATACGGTAAAACAAGCGATAACCCGGAAACAAGTCGCCGTCGAAACAGTGCCTTGTATTACGTACCAGATGAAGAAGCTGCAACGCAACAAGTTTGTCGGGGAACTTTTATGAGCACTTTTGGTTTAACAAAATCAAGCATCGAAATAATCATCAAACGAAAGGCTAACGCATCAGTCGATAGCAAGGAACGTCGAGGTGGAAAGATGAACAGCATATACTCCGAGAATGACTTACAAGAGATGAAAAATCATATTAATTCCATTCCAAAGGACGAGAGTCACTATGGACGGCAAAAGTCGAACAAAATCTATCTCAGCTGCGATCTTAACATCACAAAACTGTTCGAAGCCTTTAAAAAAAAATATCCCAATAATCCGATGAAGATAGACACTTACAAAAAAATTTTCAAACCAGATTTTGGAAATTACACATTTCATTCACCAAGGGTCGACACTTGCCACACCTGTGACAAACTGAAAATGCTGACACTTTCTGCAAAACCAGGAGAAGCCCGTACTCATCAAATGGCACTGAAACATCACCATGACAAAGCAAATCAAGCTAGAACCACCATGGAAATGGACCGACTCAGTTGCAGTTTAATAACGGAAAATAAAACTTGTATCTCGATTGACCTTCAACAAGTTCTCTCAATACCGACACTGACTCACAGTGATATGTATTACTCTAGACAATTATCGTACTACAATTTCGGAATTCATATGCACCCTGGAAATGAATGTTTTATGAACCTGTGGAATGAAACAGAAGGGGGAAGAGGAGCCTCTGAGATTGGTTCCTGTATCTTTAACTTGCTGAACGACAAAAACAGTCCCATCAAAACTCGAAAGTTAATTGTATGAAGTGACAACTGTGGCGGTCAGAACAAAAACAAGATTATACTCTTCATGTACATGTTTTTGATTGAAAGGGGGTTGGTCGACGTTGTGGGACATAAGTTTCTTGTCAGTGGTCATAGCTACCTCGACTGTGATCGCGATTTTGCCCTTATTGAAAAGAAGAGAAAGAAGACAGTTTGTTACGGCCCGGAGGATCTGAAGAAGGTCATAAAAGAAGCACACAGGAATCCTTTCATAGTCAAGGACGAACAGCGATTTTTCAACTTCAAAGATGGAGCAGATTTATTTTTGAACACAACGAAAATGGCGATTTCAAGCGCAGTATGGATCCGGATTACGGAACCTGGGAAGGTACAATTGAAGAGATCGTTTGACGATGGCGAATTCGAGTGTTTCACTGTTTGGAAAAGAGGTGAATATAATTTTTTAATTGACTGTTTCAATTTGTTCACATGAAAATAATGAGAAAAAAATTTTTCTGTTCCAGGCACAAATCTCCAGAAATTTAAAAATTATGAGCTCCAAATGAACAGTGGATTTGAGCTACCAGTGGCTAAAAAAAATGATTTGAGGAAGATGCTCGAATTTATTCCTCAACAGCATCACGAATTTTACAATCAATTGCTGTGAAAATTTTGTATTGACGTCACTACGCTATCACTTTTTATTTGAAAATTTTGAATTTTGATTATAAATTATAACTGTGGGTAAGAAAAATATTTTCAAAATTCAACAATGAAAACATTAATAAGAAAATAAAAATCTCCAACAATAAAATAGTTTACATTTTTTTCAAATTATATTTTTTTCGTATGATTTAAACAATTATTTTGTTTATAATTGTTTTCATAATAATAAAAGCTTATCGAACAATGTTATTATAGTTGTATTTATATTATTGCTTCACTTTACGACGCTAATAACGTTCTCCTTAAAGATACAATCGAATATTGATTGAATAATCGGGGTTAGCCCGTTTTGACTTCCGCGACCCTTGGGGTTAGCCGGTTGCTTCATTTACAGATCTAGGGCGCATACTTAAATTTGAAATATCTGCTCCAAACTACATTTAAGTACAGATGGGACCCCAAAGTGTTAATTTTTACAAAGCAACAATGAAAATTAGAGAATATTACAAAATGGGACAGTTTATTTGCTTTCCTGTAAAAAATAAAATTTGTGTGTTAGCCGGTTTTGACTTCTAGGTCTTCAACTACTGTAGACACATGTAACAAATAAACATGCACTTTCAATTATCAAGAATTGCAGCTTTGAATTGTTTTAGATAACGTCGATGAGTAATTTTGCAATAATTGATTTACACATTCCTTGTATATTTCCTTGTATATGATAATAACTCATGAATGTTTGGTATTTCAGAGAAGGGAGGAAAAATAATTTCTTATTCATAAAGTATTGTTTATACAAAATATTTATGTACATATAACTATTGTTATTTTAGATAAGGTTACTGAGCAATTTTGAAATTATTTATTAACACAGTCTTTGAACATGATAATAATTTAAAAATGCATGAAATATTTAAAGAAAGATAGAAAAAAATAATTCTTGAGGTATTTGAGCAATCTTTGATTTTGCATATTTTAAATGTCAAAGAAAAAAAATTCAAATAAAATTTGTAGGATAAACATGCACAATTTTACAATATACATATCATAGACGTAACATAATCAAAAATTGAGCTATTAAGTTTGAAATTACGATAATGAAATAATATAATCTAACATAATAATACTTACTTTTTTTTTAAAGAAATTTCAGTAATTATCACTTGTTTTTGTATGAGAATTAAAATATATAAACAAAAATTATATTCAAACAAACGTAAATAACATCACGTGTGGAAAATTTTTTTTGTCATTTTTCAACCGTTTCTCTGCCATTTTGCGGCCGTTTCTTTGCGTTTTCTCTTTGTTTCTCTGCCTCTCTCTTCCTTTTGTTTACATTTTTTTTGCCATTTCTCTGCCTGCGTATGTCTGTCAGTTTACCAGTCGGCCATTTCTCCGCCTACCTTTTTTTTTCTTTGCCGTTTCTCTGCCTGTGCTGCCTGCGTGTACGTCTGTCAGTTTACCAGTCGGCCATTTCTCCACCTACCTTTTTTTTTATTTGCCGTTTCTCTGCCTGTGTTCGTCTGTCAGTTTCGAAGCAGGCCATTTCTCCGCCTATTTCTCTGCCAACCTTTTTTTCTTTGCCGTTTCTCTGCCTGTTTTCGTCTGTCAGTTATCAGGTAGGTCATTTGTCCGCCTATTTCTCTGTCTAACTCTTCCAATTTATTTTTGTATTGCCGAAACTTTTTTCTTTACAAAGCTCTTCCGAGCAAGTGCTTTCTTACCTTCTTCTCCTATTAGAATTGTAATACTTCAAAACAGTAGTAATTGAATTAAATGATGAAATGAACAGTAAAAAATAAACACTAAATGATCTTGAAAACATTTATAGGAACGCACCTACATTTGAATAAACACGATATAAAAATTTCATAAGTTTATTCACAATTCGTTTTTCAAAAATACATACAAGTAAAAAAAGAAAGATGTTCGAAAATACATTTTTTTAAATGTTTTCTTTATCTGCATCGTTACACATCTCTTCGTCGGATGATTCTATTACAGGAGTTATTCGTTTCCTTTTTTTTGCTTTCTCATTTTTTCCCATGTTTTTCAATTTCTCGGGGAAAACCTGTGCTGTTTTCGATTTTGAGTTTAGCCGCTTTGTGGCGTTTACAATCGCGGCGCCGAGAAGGGCGTTCAATTTTGCCAGTTGCAATTCAAACGCCCTCCCCGCGAACCCGGTTTCTTGCAAATAGTTGGTATACATACCACGTACAGCATTATATTTCTCGGACTCTAGTTGTTCTTTTTGTGACATGGATGTAGATCAAACCACCCTCTGCGATAATTCTTTATCGCCCCGAAGGACGTTACAAACAGCATAAATGAACTCTTGGGGCTCCTTCGATTTTGATAGTTTCAATATCTTTTTTTCTTCGGATGTGACATGAACCCCAAAACCAATGTGATGTTTTTTTCTTTGAGGATCATCGCCTTGGATCTCTTCGATTGCCGGATCTGACCGGAAACTGTTTATTGTATCTGGAACAAGGCAGAGTAGAATAATTATCATTAGAGGATTGAATTACATTTTATAAAGAGGAGATTTGAAACTTATAATATTTTGGACTCCCAATTACACCCTCTCAGATTTCGGGGGACGTAGCGGAATAGGACTGGGGTCGCAAGAGGGGACGTCGTACTATGATCCCTCGCTACGTCCCTTTTGACCAAAAAGAGGACGTAAGAAGCTGATTTAGAGGCGTAGCAGAAATCGAAGTTTATCAATAAAAAATTGCAATAATGAAAGGATTAATTAAATTCAATCTTAAAATACTATTTCAACAACTTAAAGTTCAAAAAGTTAATGAAAAATGCTAATAAGAGACATTTGTAAAGCGAGCAACTAATATTTAAGGAAAATAGCAAAGTTATGAGCGAAATTAAAGACAGGAAAACGTCCTCCGACGTTAAATATTTGTTAAATTAAGTTTACGTATGTATAACAACGACAAGCAGCATTATTTCGTGCTTTTTCGTTGCGTCCTTATTTTGGTCAAAAGGGACGTAACAAGCCCATTCGGGGACGCAAAAGGTGACGTAAGCCTACGTCCTTTGAGCTCTGAGAGGGCAGGTGTAGCAAAAGTAGCTTGATGAAAATTTTTTCAACCAAGAAAATAATTTTGTATTATTTTATTCAAACAATTTGAATGTTATAGTTCTTGAAATTATTGTAATCGAGGAAGTGGATAAACAAGACAACAAATTCTTCTGTATCTCAGAAAAATCTTGTAAAAAATTGTAATATATATGCATAATTAATATTTTTTGGAACTGAAAATAATAACATTCCAAACTTATAATTACAAATGCTACTTTAGCTGACAGAAATTTTCATTTTACACCCCTGGCAATCCTCGGACACCGATATATCGGTGTACAATCGATGTCGCATCGGGGTCACATCGGTGTCGGGTTTTTTTTGCTCTTGAATGAATTTTAATGCTGTTATTTCACAGAAATCAACCAGATTTATCACTATTCTCATTATTTTCGTGAAATTACTATGAAAACGTTGGAAATACGCAAAAATGAATATTTCGAAATGCATGTTGACAGAACCAATATCGACCTCTTGCTGGGTTCTAACCTACCGACCGCGATATTCAAATTTTTCGTTATATTTGCAATTTTCATTCTCTATTATTCTTTGTCATTTCTGATAAACGAAAGTTGAGATTAAAATGTTAAGTTGAATAAATCCTGGTAATTTTAGGATAGAAGTTAATTTGTTGTTTAAAAAGAAATCAGCGGTCAACAGATGCATGCAATAAATAAAAATTTCCCTTTTTTTTGTTGATTTTCCATTTGTTGATTAAACAGCAGTTCAGATTATACAGATAAAAAAGCAGTTTTCATATTTAAACAAATTCGCAAACGAAAATGTATTTTAAATGGCAAAAGTTAACTTTCCAATCAAATTCCCACATTTTCGCATTCACATTCTCGTTTCTTGCCTTTAATAAATTTGAAATCTACTCCACTATGCATAAAGCAGTATTTTTCATGTTATTTTCTAATTTTCGGAATTTATATTGACACTTGAAAATGCTAATACGATGAAGATTGAAATTTACAATTCCTTTTGCCACTCCTTCACGCAATATGATTTAATTATTTCAATAATAGTATATTATTGCGAGTTTTGAAAGTGCCTGTTTGGACGAAACGAAAGGTTTCGTCCAAACAGGCAGTTACCAAAACTCGCAATACGATATTTTATTCACAGACTGTTACCTGTCAAGGTGTCAAGTAGTACCTACTGTTACCGACACTTTGCTAAACATAAATAGCGTATATGGAAAATCGTGAATTCGGTAATTTCGCGCAATTGTGTGGAAATTCAAGTAAAATAGTTATTTATTAAATCGATTTTATGGATTTTTGTCAAAAACTGGTATTAAAATGTATCCAGGAGCAAAAAAAAACCCGACACCGATGTGACTCCGATGCGACACCGATTGTACACCGATATATCGGTGTCCGAGGATTGCCAGGGACCGAACATAATTTCTGACAGTTCAGTGATGCACGATACAAAAAACTGTCCAAAATTATTTGCTACCTTTTCTCTGTGAAAAATTTTATACTGCAAGTATTTTTTTTTTTTTAGAACTCAAAAAAATAAAAACTTGAACTGCTTATCAGTAAATTCGGTTGAATTTTTTTGGCGGGTTTTCAGGTCAAAGTAAGAAACCAATCTTTTACTTGAAGTATTAGCACACGCACGAGTAACTGTGTACGTAACCTATCATATTAATTTATATTAATTTATATTTTATATTAAATTTATATTAAATTACATTAATTAAAAAATACATTATCCATTTTTCGTTTTCAACATTACACAATGTGTTAAAAATGTACAAAAAACAATTATATCCCCAATAAAAAAAACTTCAAAAAAGTAAAAGAAGTTTGGCAGGCTTCCAGTTCAAATAATATCTCGTACATTTTTCAAAAGTAAATAAACAAAAAGTTATGATACCTAATTAGCAGGAAATCACTCCGTTTTATAAAAAAAAAAAACATCTGAGTATTTTTTGATGCAAACAAAACGTGAAATAACAAATATCAAATTGAAGAAATAAAATCGATTAAATATGCTTCACTAAAAATAACAATTATCTATCATTGCATACCATTCAAAATTTTACAAGAAGGCCCGACAACCCACTCATTTTTATAAACATATATCTGTATAACGTAATCAAAGAAAAGTCATGCCAAAATGTATAACATTATGCATAATATATGTATCCCTTTCTTCGTACATCTGATTGATATAACATGCAATATCAACATTTCAATTTGTTGCGTTCTGCGAAAATTTCAATAAGCGTTGCAACAAAACAAAAATGCAATTCTTTTATTAACAGTGCTGCCAGATGAACAATGAAATTGATTGTATATTATTAAGTTTCAAAATGACCACTATTATTATCATAATATTACAAGCGGGTTGTCGGGCCTTCTTGTAAAATTTTGAATGTTATGCAATGATGAATAATTGTTAATTTCAGTGAAGCATATTAAATCAATTTTATTTCTTCAATTTGATATCTGTTTTTACGCGTTTTGTTCACATCAAAAAATACTGAGATGTTTTTTGTTTTTGAAAAAATGGAGTGATTCCCTGCTAATTAAGTATCATAACTTTTTGTTTATATACTTTTGAAAAATGTACGAGATATTCTTTGAACTGGAAGCCCGCGAAACTTCTTTTACTTTTTTGAAATTTTTTATTGGGGATTTGGTATCAAACAAAAGCAGCTTGTTAAAAATTTTGTAACCTTCGTTGGTGTTTCACATTTCTAAACTGTATGAATTACGATTTAAACAAATTTACAGTCATTTTAACATGATAAAGTAGAAAAACAGTTTACAACAATGTGTTACTTGATTTTCCCTTAGAAACTCTTTACAAGATCGACTATTTATTATATGTTTTGTAAACTGTAAATGCAAAAAAATAATTATGAATATTTTTTTTGTGAATCGACATTTTTACAATTCACAGGTGTTAGGTAAATTTTCGCAATTCACATTCAACGATTTTCATTCTTATTTTCAGTTAAATAACAATGCATTCCGTTTGGATAGTTGCTTATGACT
The DNA here is from genome assembly GCA_028476575.1 of Platygaster robiniae. Lineage (NCBI taxonomy): Eukaryota > Metazoa > Arthropoda > Insecta > Hymenoptera > Platygastridae > Platygaster > Platygaster robiniae. Next base: position 34,744,026 of record CM052019.1, on the reverse strand, counting down.
ATAATTATTTCCGTACATTATTTGTACGTTATAATGTATGAACAATTATATATTTAATTGAACATCCAAAAGTATGTATATAATTATTTAAATATATTACTTTTAATAATTACATAGAATATACAAAATATTTAGAACAGTCAATTGCACTAAGTTATATTACATGGAAATGTAGAATATATTCGAATTATGTTTTTATTTTTGAATATATACGTTATAGATTTATTCGTGGAAGAACAATTAATTAGGGTTGACAAATTTTAATGATAGTTGATTTATTTATTCTATCATTTAATAGTTCTTAATTATCGTATTAAATAGATCTTATTTTCGAAATATTGTGTGTCAATAGGGATTGCTTGATTTACAATAAAAAATGTGTGAATATGAAATGTAGGATAATTATCAATAAAATATTCGATTCATATCTTTTGACCAATGGAGAAGTGGAGTAACTTACCTGCTTTCAATGCCGATAGCAATTTTACGAGCTCCCTCCCGGTTGCTTCCGTTAAGCCACCTCCACAATCCGACTTCGTTGCAACTTGATTCTCCGAATCTTTGATCTTTTTCTCCGCTTCCTTCAATTTGCCTTCAGCTTCCTTCAATTTGCCTTCGCTGATTTTCAATTCAACTCTTAGTACCGCCGCATGTTTTGGAGGGGGGACCGTCTGACGTACATTGTCTGCCCTTAAAAAATAATAAGAAAGTAAAAATCTCGAAATTTAAATTAAGAATCGAAAAACTCGATTCTTACTTGTCAACTCATGTATATTTTATCTCCTTTTTTTGAATTGACTCGATTTTTGTAACTTTTATTCAGCAATTAGTAGAAATGTAATTGAAATTACAGTTTTTCGGCTCAAGTTAGAAGTTCATGAGTAAGACTGTCTTTTACAGTTTGCAAATTCAAATTAATATAAAGAGTACTGTTGTGATTTGATATTTTGAATCTCAGAATGATAGCAATAGCAGCCTGGAGGAGTTAGAAAATGTAACTGAAGAATTTCTGTGCAAAAATTGTAATGTTTGATATTGCTTATAATACGTACTGTCCGACATGCATTGTCTGCCCCCCCAAAAAATAAGAAACTGCAAATCTAGGATAATTAATAAGTTTAAATCGCAGAAATGAGCGATAAGAACTAGTTTGTAAATATTGTATTTACATCCAACATTAACAATGAAAAGAAATTGAAATAACCAACTAAAACAATTAATTCCTGGAGTCTAACAATTTTTGAAAACTATTAATAATTATTCACTTATTTTATTAAATTATAAATTGAGAAATGAATGAAAATAATTAATAATTTTTTTTTATAAGTTCTTTTTGTCGCTGCGCCACTAATATTAAGGGTGAGAAAATTGTTCATTACTGGAATTTGTTCTGTTTCATAGTGTGTTTCACTGTTTCCGCGAATATTTGACTTTTGTTAATTATTACTTTATTAAATATCCTTCAGCATATTTTCATTGAGAATAACAGAGTATATTAGATTAAGTGGCTCGAGTGACATTTGAAAAATTCGTTATTTTCAGAATTGCAATTATTTTTTCACTAAATATTAGAATTGCAATTATTTTTTCACTCAGATATTTAAGAATTTTTGAAAATTGCAGTGAGAAAAATGAAAGTTTAAAATTACAGTTTGGAAATGAAACTATAAAATTTATTTACAAAAAATAAAATTTTAGATGTAACATATTTACTTTAACGCTCTCATACATCACTTACAGTACTTAATGTCATAAGTCGGCGCTCTGGCGAAGAAAATTTTCCTGGGTTGAATGCAGAGAAAGACTCGGGAGAGGGCGTAAGAGTTGGATGGGAATTTTCCCGACTGATTGAAGCGTTGCATGCGGAGCTGCTGAATACGTCCTGAAATATATAATTTCCCAAAAAACTATATAATGAATTCCATTTTTACGATGAAATATTCAATAGATGATTTTCAGTTTCATAAGCATTGCTTCTGAAATGCAACTTACATTATTTCCACAACTATCAATGTCTTCTAAATACTGTTCCACGATTTTTTGGCTATTCTTCCTTTGAGCTGTGTACGCAGCAAGTGTTCCTTTCTGTAGAAAACAATGAAAACGATGAAGTTAATAATCCATGTCCCAAAATACAAAGCTCTCATCGGCAACTCGTGATCCTTATACATATATTGATCGTGATCGAAATTTTTATATTATAACGCAAATACTTTTATGCATGTTAAAATAACGAAAGCCATTTTTTATATTTTCACATTCAATATACACTGTCTCATTTATTCATCATTTTTTGAAATTATAACAGGAACGTCCATAGTAACTTTGGTTTTACAATATTTATGAAACTCCTTACATGTTCATGGTTTTTTATAATTAGGAGTCCACTTCTTTATACAGTAACTTTGTGAAAGACGATGTTTCTCTATGTTTTTATCAATTTTTATAAAATTATTATCATATGACTTCAAAAAGAAAAAACATTGCTTATCTCGTAGTCACCGTGTAGAAAAAATTCATAATTTCGCACTTGTTAAGGACAACATTTATGATCCAAAATAAAATGCTCCTATTCACAAGCACAAACTCCAATGTAGCTCGAAGCTTATAAATTTACAACAACATGTATTCAATTAGAAAAAGATAATCACTGCCTGAAGTGATGAAGCAAAATGACACAGGGAAATGTTTAACAGAAAAATAGTTTTGGCTCATTTACAATTTTTCATGACTAAAAGGTCATTTGAAATCCAAAATAATTTTCTTATCCTTTTTTTATAACGTTCATCTAACATTCTAACTTGATGCCATTGACAAAAGTAATCACCGAAAAAAAAAAAGAAGTAAAATGAAGAGTACAAAATTATTTTGAGTTTCTTTTTATTTCCCACGCCGAGATGAAAATAATTCGAAGGCCAAGATAATTTTTCCGAACTTTTTTATAACTGTGTTTTGTCTTAATGCCACTTTTAAACTGTACATATGTCGAAATATTAAACAAATTACATCCAATTTTATAAACCCATACACATTCTAATTTTACCTTTGCTTTGTCGTCTTTTTGTTTTGGACAGATTCTTGAAGATTGATCGAAAGCCGAATAATGCAGCTTCGGAATATGATGCCGTTTTTCCTGTAATTCATGTGCAGCACCTGAAACGTAATACATATAAATATTAAAATTGATATGCAAACAGGAAAGTGATTTGAATATCAATTGTCGTATAAATTTTTGTTGAAAGTTTTTCTATATTTCAAATCATTTTAGTTTCAAATTAAATAGGAATTACGTTTTTAGTAATAGTTTAAGACCAATGGAAATCAATTTTTTCAGTAATTGTACAATTACGACATAACCGTGTCGGAAGTATGTGGTATATTACGTATAACTAATCCCTTCCCCCCCCCCCCCCCACCGAACATCGCCAATGTATGAAAGCAAGAATTAATGAAAATAGATTGAACGTAACGAAAAAACTAAGATAAAGAAGCATTGAAATCCAAACTGAATGAATATACAACGAAAAGGTATGTTGCCTTCATACGTTGAAATGTTGCCGAGACATTATGTGAAACGTTATCAAACTTTAGCCATGAAAAAAAAAAACACCAGGCTTACAATTTCACATGAAATACAGACAGAATTCAAAATTGCTCAAATGAAAGTTATGTGAAAATGTAATGGTCTGGGAAATAAAAGCAGGATGAAATTAATTCGCGGGCTGTTGTCAAGAATTTGAAAACTTGATTTTTTATATGAAACTTGACGAATGCACATTTAAGCATTTTAGGGTACCCTCTCAAAAATCGTCGAAAAAAAAAATGGTTTTTGCGACATATAGCTAATTTTATTTCTTCGACGTTTCCGCCAGCGTAAAAGGACTTTTTTAATAGCAAACATTCGAAAAAAAAAAATACTGGATTCGGGACAATTTTGCCGAGGCCACTAGGGCGAAAAACAGATAGATGTCGAATAAAAAAAAAGATAAATTACGTACGTGATGAGTGTCCGAGAATAATAAAGCGCGTTTTCGGGGTGTAATTGGATAATCATGTTGTTTAAACGTGAAAATAATGAAAATAAACAATGTCAAGAAGTGAGGTTATGTGACTTGTCTGGTGACAGTTGTGATCGTTGTGATGAAACTAGGATCGATTGTACATATCGATATTTCAGTGATGTCATTCTATGTATTTCCGTGTGTATAGGAAGTTTTTTCAAGTTTTTCGTTTTTTCAACTGCTATACATGCACACGTTCATCGTTAGCACATGCTTCATACTTTTTATTTGTAAATAATTTTTTTATTTGCACTAATTAATGTATAAATACTGAATGTAGTATAAAATACTTAATGTATCACGACTAAATAAATTATAAATACTGATAAAGGTGAATTGGTAAAAAGGCGCAACATAAAAATGTTGGGGGGGGGGGGGGGATTTTTTTTTTTCAACTTCGATTCGACCAGTTTTTCGCCGAATATGCTCACATTAACCTAATATTTCAGAAAATTTTTTTTACATTTACAGGGTACGTTGATTGTTTATTTATACGTGGATTATCTGATTATTGGCTTGGTGTCAATTGTGCAAAGTATTTTTGTGCATCGACCTTAAAAAAAAATTTTTTCTTGAAAAATATTTTCACAAAAAAATTAAATAGAATAAAAAGGCCTCACTAAAAAATCTTCGATCGTTCACAGCAACTTCGTACCTAATGGAATTTTTAAAAACGGACGATGCACAAAAAACTTTGCACAATTGATACCAAGCCGAATGATTGAATATTATTGAAAAATTACCATATTTCGCAAAGTAAACATTTGCGAGGTATACTTACTTGCAATCGCAAGGACTTGGCATTTCAAGATATTTTCATCCCCCTCGTCATCAGAATTCGGATCATATTTTATCGCTTTCGATGAGTATCCTCGTGGATCCCTCCTCTGTTCGTATTCGTCAAAATTGTTCAATTTACTTGTTGGCACCACGAGCACCTCTTGAGACCGTTTTACGAAAATTTTAGCGAACATTGTTTAATTTGTTCACTGATAAAACCACTGCTCTATAAGAGTATAATTGCGTCGAATCGCTCTTCAATTCACTTTTTTTCTACCGGATTGTACAGGATTGCACGTGTTCACGTGTTATCCTGTACCTGTCTCAACCTGCCTATACATGCCTGTACCTATATATCACGTGCTTCTTGGTTCCACATATACCGCTCGGCTTTTCGACCAATCAGATCGGCAGCCGCTGAAACGTTCCCATTGGCTCCGTGGAATACAGTGGAATACGGGCTTTACGGAACATATACATACATTACACAACACTACATACCATACATCAACATACATTCGCATACATTGTCTATTGCAGTCAATTGTTGACAATTTATCAGTCAAGTACATAATGTCTATTGACTATTATCAACATTCGCGCAAATTTTATAAGTTTCACCCATGAAGAACTAGAATTTCATGGTTTCACCACTGTGAGAAGTGAAATGGTAGGAAATCGAAGGACACGGAAAAGGGGTCCGAACGTATAAAATGAGTGACTTCTACACCCAAGAATCATCTATCTCTGTGGATAGTTCTCAGGTACATAATATTTTTGTTGCCATAACGCCTCATGTTCGTGTAAGGTATCCAAAAAACAACACTGCTACATAATTGTTGTACTTGAAATTTTTTTCGTCTACATTCTTAACTGACATCGTGATTCAAAATATAGGTTGCTTTAATTTTCCTACGTATTTTTATCCGAAGGAAAAAAAGATACAATGTAAAATTACCTAATTATTGCTGTAGACTTGGTCTTATGCGCGAAAAAAATGAGCAGCATAAGGTATTTTTGTAATGAGCAGATTTTCATATGGCGAAATAAGTTTTCCATAATTGTAACTATTTCAATGTTACGCTTTTACAGTTAACATATATCTTAAACCATTCCCAAAATATTTTTGAAAAATATTGAAAAAGTTAATCATTATCAATAGCTCTTTTATGAACGAAAAAGTGTGAGAGATGAGTTTTTTCTGAAAATTATTACAAGACATGAAAAATGTTCTAAATGCACCCGAAATTAAAAAAAAAAAAAAACGTTAACATGAGAACAAAATTTTTTTTTGCCAATAAACTAATTGGTTATCACGAAAATTTGCAATTTCACAGGTTTTCTCAATGTTTCTGTCAAAAAATGTCTGAACACAAACTTTTGTTATTGTTCAAAAAAAAAAAAAAAAAGAAATAATCAAATGGAAATCACAATTATTAAATCATTCAAACGAAGCCCGCTATTGAATTTGACAAGACATGAAAAATGTTTAAAATTATTCAAAAATCCAGTTACAAAATTTTGAATTCAAAACAAATATGATAAAAAAAAATTGTTTATTACAAACTAATCCAATTGTAGTGGCTCTCTCTATGTTTTAAGATACATGTCAACTCTAAAAGCGTAACACTGCTTTTGCTGTTCGATAAAGTTGGGAACATAGTGAGCCGTTTCACGAATTCTCATCCATATAATAGTCCACAGTAAGAACAGAAAAAGTAATTTCATCTCACATAATCAAATGTTTTGTCTGAATTAATATAAAATTATTTTTTTGGTATACTGCTAATGCATTTGTTTTAAGTATTGCTTTCATTCATTTCATGATTTTCTTTTATTTTCTCAGGATGTTGTTTCATCTGCCAGTTTATTAAATGAAACGACGCTCACAGCCGAATCAAACATCTCAAGTTCGTGCATTCAAAACACCCAGGAAGATGAAGATAACACTTCACTGGATGAAGAGAACAGTGCAAATAACAGCAGTGCCACTGCTATGCAAATGCAGGTTTGTGATGACTATTTCTTTATATGTTCACGTTTACAACTTCTAAATTGATAATATTTGACTAACAGCGATTTCGATCTTTAAGTTAATATAGAGAACTGTTGCGTAGAAATTTTGATTACATATTTTTTGAAAAACAAGATACACTGTTTTATCAACATTATTGTTCGCATTGTATTTTGAGAAAAGTAAACAGCACCCAGTAACGCACAGGCTCCATTTTACGAAATATTTGAAAAATTGACTTTGTAACACAATAGTTCCATTTGACGAGGTCACTAGGTTCGAGCAAAAAATTAGAAATAAACAAAATTTAAAAAAATCGTGAAAAGGAGAAGTCAGTAAAACTCTGAAATAAATGGCTAAACGTAGTATGGTAGTATCACATGGAAACGTTTTAACTTGATTTTTAAATCATTCGGTTAATACGTCCACATCTTGTCAAAAATTATTTCCCATTCTACCCTGACCCTTTGGCATTGTACTCTATGTTACGAATGTTGAACTGAATTTTTGAAGTATTCCAAAAAGTAGGCTTGTGCAGTTTTGCGAAGTACTGATTTTTTCAACATTGATTTTTATTCTTTTAAATACGATTTCTTGTAACAAATTATGCGAAAAAGGGAAACTAATTTTTGAAACGAATATACTCTACTTTGCCAGTTGTTGCTGAACTACTTACACATTTTGTGAGTTACTCATAAAATGTTACAAATGTAAAAATGACATTTTCCCAAGTTAAATGTTAAACATTTTATAATATCCCAACGTCACGAAATAAGCAAAATATACTAACATTTTCAGAACTGGTAAAAGCAATGTCAATCTTTCTTATTGAATAGTCAAATTTTTTTTGAAAATGCTGGAAAAAGTGATCTTTCCTTTTACTCACATGAATTTCAAAATCGTACGATGCATGTAACACATTTAAATATATGCCTGAATTCATTTTAAAAAATCGACACATAACCCAGAAACTCAGAAGATCTATAATGAAAAGCCGAACACTATTTTCTAAATAGTTTTAAAAGTTGAACGTAATATAAAATTTTTCACATTCTTACGGCTATTGATATTCAAAAATTTTCCGAAGTAGAAAAATGAATATTATATTAATTTTACCTGCCCCACAACATCAATATTGCACTATACATTACAGAACTCGTCAACATGAAAAATATTTACATAATCCTAATTATTCTCTGCATTTCAATGCATCTTCTGCATCGAACAGTGAAGTTAATTGTATTTCCCCATGAGAAAAATTCAATTCAAATATTTTCAAATGACACTTCAAAAAAAAGCAATAGTAATAACTCAATAGGTTTTCATAGAAAAAATAAAAAAAAATACTTCCTGAATGAGGAAATGTTTTATATACAGATGTATTGAAATAGTTGGGAAATGAATATTTATGCTATGAGAATGTTTCTTTCAGTGAATGTTTTTAACGTTTTTTCTTCATCACAGATAGAATATGAAGAAAGTGAACGTCAGACCGATTCGTCCTCCTCTTCTAGTCTGTCAGATGACGAAGGAACATCTGTACCTGACATATGTCGAAGAGTGAGTAAAAAAATACATTTTATGATTATATCTTAGCTGATTGTCACAATTGGCATTATTATTATATTATTACAATGTCCGGAGCTGTTAATTATTAAAATTCATTATAGTTCTTACTATTATATTACAATATTATATATAGTATAATTATCAACATGAATCAATATAAAATTTAGAAAATTATATTAATGAAATATGAAATTATAAATTACTTTGAAAGTTATATGAAAATATATGAAAAATTCGGCAATATTTTTATATTTATAAACATGATTACATATTTTATTGTATATTGTAAAATGTATTATAAATTATACAGTATGATTATAAAATATTATAATTTATTGTAATGGTAATTTATCGATATAAATCTATAAACGTAATAATAAATTATGAAAGAAATATTAATTATTATGAAGTAAGTAAACAATAAATTAATATACATAATTAAATAATAACATTTTAAAATAATTATGAATATTATTTGTAATTGTTAATAAATATTATATTATATTATTGGGAAATGGTACGCTATTGTAGGCATATATGTTAATGTGGCCGACTTTTTCTTATATTCATATCATCATCACAAAACGTATGGAAGTTTTCTATTTTACATTGATGAAAAATGAAAATTATTGATTTTTATACACTGAAATTCTCTAAAACAAACTAAGATGCGCCAAATCATAGGAATTTTATGCCAGGACATGAATAATTATTCTAATATTATTTTTGTTCTTTTGTTTAACAGCACCTTGGTCTGGATGACATACAAATGCAACATTTACAAAGTGGACTATGCGGATGTTCTAATCTAAGAGTAGGGGACATTTTGGCTATGGTTCTATCGGCTGCTAAAAGACATTCTTTTACGTGGAAAGCTACTGAGGACATTCTTGAAATTTTCAACGTTGTATTCGGAGATGGGACCCTACCTGCATCAAAGCATTTGGTATTAAAATACTTCCTAATATCACCTGACGATTATTCATATATTATTCGATGTCCCAATTGTCATGAAAGTGTTATGGAAACAAAAGTTTTGAGCGAAGCGTCTGTCGAATGCGTAAACTGTGGCCATCTCATTGATCGTACTCAAAATTCTTTTTTTGTGAAATAAAATTTCATCAATCAGCTAAAAAAATTATTAGAATGTACCGAAATTAATCGTAACCTTCACTATCGTAATGAAAGAGAAAAACAAAACATTGATTCATACGAAGACATTTTTGACGGGGAAATGAACAAAAGGTATGTTACTCACACTGAATTAGGTAGAGCGGGAAACGTTTCATACTCAATGAATACTGACGGAATGAAAGGTGGTCAATGGAGCACATCAAAAATTTGGGCGGTTTATGTCATGTTGCATGAATTGCCACCCAAACTTCGGGATAGGAATAAAATTTTACTCGGTTTTTGGGTGAATGAAGAGGAGCCCGATATGAATGTTTTCCTTGAGTACTTTGTTGAAGAAGCAAATATTTTGTCTTCCGAAGGAGTGGCGTGGCAATTCAACAACGGACAAATCACAACGACTAAAGCTTTTTGTTTATGTTGCATTGTTGATGCTTTAGCGCGTGCTATGGTTCTCAATATGAAAAGATTCAACGGTATTTTTGGGTGCAACTTTTGCTTACATCCTACCGAAAATGTAGATGGTTACAAAAAATATACAATTACTAAAAGAATGCCACCATTGCGAACTCATCAATCAATTGTGCAGGGTATGATTAGGGCATGCGAACTTAATCGAAATACAGAACGGATCGAAGATAGGGTTGACGTTGACGGGATATGGGGTCCTTCGAAATTAATGCTTGTGAAATATTTCGATCTTGCAAAAGGGATCCTTCCGGACCATGTTCATGCAGCATATCTTGGTGTTACAAAGGCGCATGCGAATTTAATTTTAGGTAGTCCCGGCCAGGCCTACTACGTTGGAGCTCCCCAACCCTTGCGCGAAATAAACAATAGATTACAGTCAATCAAAGTTCCCAAATGTGTCCCACGAACAGCAATGAGTATATCGAATTCATCGTGTTGGATAGCTTCTCAGTGGCAAAGCTGGTTATTTTGGTTCAGTATACCATGTTTGCGTGGAATCCTTGATAAAAAATACCTTAATCATTGGTCATTATTTATTGCGGCGATGTACATGTTAACGAAGAATTCAATTTCAGAGAACGATCTCGCATGTGCACGAGTTTGGTTAATAATGTTTGTTGTAGAATATCAAGACCTTTATGGCAAAAGACAAATGAAATTCAATGTGCATTCCCTCCTTCATTTAGCAGATAGCGTCAAAAACTGGGGCCCTTTATGGGCACACAACACATTCACGTTTGAAACCGAAAATCATTCGGTAATGAAATTGAAAAAAAATACCTATAGAGTTGCTGCAGAAATTGCGCGTCGATATCTATTTTATCAATCATTCCGTTTAGCTTGCGCAGATCTTCAACTTTCAGATGAAGCAAATTGTTTCTGTCAAAACATTTTTCATAAAAAGAAAATTGTTTTTGCAGAACACGGTCAACCAACACTTGTAGGATGTAGTAGTTTCTACGATTTGACTTTCGAAGAACAAAATTGTATTAATTTAACTGAAGAAGAAACTGAATGTGTATTCAAGCAGTATAAACGAATTTGGATAGGTAGGTACTGTTTTACAACAGACGACTATCGTAGGAGTAAACGTAGATGCAATTCAGTTATTGCATTGAAAAATGGCGCACATGGCGTAATTGTAAACATCGTTGAATTCATTCATGCAGATAACAATCGCAGGATTGTTCTATTTTATCGCCAGTTTCGGAATGTTAGAAATTTATGTTTCAGAGGAGCGAGCATTGTTTTGAATCATATTTCAACGTGTCAAATTGAAAGAATGAGAATTCAGCATTGCGAACCAAGAGATGTACAGGGACAGTGCATGGTTATTACTGTCGGTGATGTCACATATGTCTGTGACATTTCTTCGGGCTGTGCTCAAATTTGAAGGAAGTAAATGTCGATCAATTGTGCGTGACAATAAAACTTAAAATGTATTGTTCTATAATCGATTCTTTGTAGCGTTAAGTTGCACATTGTATTCCCCTCTCAGAGCTCAGGGGACGTAAGCTTACATCCTCTCTTGCGTCCCCGAATTGGCTTGTTACGTCCCTTAAAGGACGCAACGAAAAAGCACGGAATAATGCTACTTGTCGTTGTTATACATACGTAAACTGAATTAAACTGTTATTGAACGTTAGAGGAATGTTTTCCTGTCTTCAATTTCGCTCGTAACTTTGCTATTTTCCTTAAATTACTGTAAATGTACATAATTGAAATTGAGACAGTTGCGCGCTTCACAAATGTCTCTTATTTATCAGTTTATTGTGCTTTGAATTATGTTATTTTCACAGAATTTACCAATCATCGCTCATTTAGATAATAATAAATCATAAATTGTCATTTGATGTTTCGGTTACATAGAAGCTACTCGATTTCTACTACGTCTCTAAATCAACTTCTTACGTCCTCTTTTTGGTCAAAAAGGACGTAGCAAGGGGACATAGTATTACGTCCCCTCTTACGACCCCAGTCCTATTCCGCTACGTCCCCGAAACTCCGAGAGGGTCATGTAGAATTTTAATATTATATACTATTTGCAGTACTTTGAAAGTAGGTAGGAGAGTATACAAATTACAATTTTCAATAAAGTATGCTAGAACAAAAGTGTATTGTGCTAGTTTATTGATTGTAACGCTCTCCCCCCCCTGAAATGAATTATTCATCGCAGTTCCCTATTTTATGACGACTTTTCCTGTCCCAATAAATATTACTTAATAATATTCTTGATTAGGAATAGTGTTTTTTGAATTTCCTCCTAGCTTGCACTTCAAACAGAAATTATTGTCAATGAACGAATAGGTAACACAATTAAAATTTGTATATTTCCCTTTGAGCATGGAAGTCGCATGTAATTTTTCCATGCAAAAAATATTCAGTACTATTCTGTATAAAATATAATATATATCGTAAGGATAAAATATGTAAAATAATATGAATTGGTAAATCATGGAACGTAAATTTTTTTACCTAATATTTTGGCAAGAGAAATGGCAGAAGAAATATAATTATTACTAGACCTAACATTTCCTGTATAACTTGAAACCTTATCAAATCATTATAAAAAACTGAAATTCGTTATAAAGATTTCGATTCCTTATAAAGTAACCGTATAAGAATTATATAAGGTGACTTATACTAACTTAAATCCTTAAAAGGGAAAAAAATCTTTTAACTTTGAAAATTTTTTTATTAGAAAATTTTTCGAATTTCTAAGTCCTCATACAATTTCAAATTTCTCATGAAATTAGAAATTCCCTATAAAATTAAAAGTTCTTCATAAAATTAGAAATTTCTTATAATAATTGAAGTTTCATATAAAGATTTTATAAGGTGACTTTATACAACTTTTTTATAAAGTTTCAAGTTAGTAGGGTTGTAAGAGAAACGGCAGATAAAATGTTGTCCTAAAATTTTATGTCAGCGTATGGCAAACAAGTGGAAGAGAAATGGCAGAGAAAATTATTCTATCGCGGAAGAGAACTCAAAGCATGTAAAAAAAAGGAAGAGAGAGGCCGAGAAAGGAAGAGAAAAAAAGAGAAACAGCAGAGATAACTCGGCCAATGGCAGAAAAAATTTACACACGTGATTTAATTATTATCCATATAATAATTACTATTCTTGAGGTATTTTAGCACTTGTTGATTTTTCATATATTAAATATTAACGAAAAAAGAAAAAATTAAATTTGGTATAATAAAGATATTAAATTTCACACTATTAATTTTACATATGTAAAAAAAAATCGAAAATTGTGCAACTAAATTTGAACAACTAAGATAGTAAGATAATAGAATATAATTATAAGTACAATTTTTTAAGAAATTTCAGTAATTGTCACTTGTTTCTATAATAGAACTAAAATACACGAACAAAAATTATATACCTCGGGACAAATAAAAATAACATTAAAATATTATCCACATAATTTTGTGCAAAGTGAACTACGCTGCATTTTTCAAAGGCCCACCAAAGGGCGTGAAGGAATGAAGATACTATGATCCATATAATAATTATTATTTTTGAGGCTTTTGAGCAACCGTTGCTTTTTTATATTTTAAATATCACTGAATGAAGAAAAAATTTAAATTTTCACGGTCAACATGTGAAATTTTAAAATATAAATATTATAGACATAACAACATAAAAAATTGAGCAACCAAATTTGTAAATTGCACTCTGTGTTATTCATTATTCTTGTTATTTGAGCAATTGCTGATTTTTCATATTCTTAATATTAACTAAAAAAAAAAAAAGAAAAATTTTAATGATAAACATAAAATTTTACAATATAAATATTTTATACCTAAGATAATTATAATTTAAGCAACGATGTTTGTAATTATGATAATAAAATGGCAGTGCTTATTCGCGCTGTTCATGTACTTCCTATTACAAGAAAAGTTGGGCTTCAGATATCTTCATATTTTTCGTGTACTGCATGTAACATCAGCTGATAATATTTTTTTTCTTTCTTTTTTAATAGAAATTTTGCAAAAACTGATACTATACGAAGTACATGAGAAATACGAAGATACCTAAGTCTGACTTTTTGTGTTACCCTAAGTACAAGAATGGTGCGAATAAGCACTGCCTAAGAAAATAATATGATAAACTATGATTTTTTAAAGAAATTTCAGTAATTATTACTTGCTTTTATATATGAACTAAAATAAATAAAGAATAATTTTATTTAAAACAAAAAAATAACATTTTAATATCATCCATATGAAAATTATTTTTCTTAAAGTATTTGAGCAAGCGTGGATTTTTTATATTTAAGAAATTAACAGCAAATATAAATTGTTACAATATATACAAAAAAATAAAACTTTCATATAAATATTTATATAAAATTTTACTACTTCAATTTTATAGATGTTATACAAATGCCACAACATTCTCCAAGTTCGAACATGAGTTGGTTATCACTTTCATGCTTTTTCTCTCTTTCACTCCCAAAAAATCTCCCTAACACTTTCTTTCTCCTCCCCACAAAAATAAAAAATTCTCTTTCCTAACAACTCAAAACTACTTAAAACCCAAATTGTACCAAAGCACACATAACTTTGGCCCAACAAACGAACATTATTCTCTTTTTCTCCAACTAAAAAAAGTTTCGAAAACCCTTCCAAAAAAAAAGTTGCAACTTTGTTCCCCATCTTATTTCTCTAAGCAAATTAAAAAATCAAATTCCACGCAATTTAGAATGTTTTGGGATAGAAAAAATACCAAGGTTTATTTATTTCTACCCAGACAGCAAAATGACTGCAGATTGAGCGCAATGTGCACTCAAGCGTGCGAGATTTGGTCGCACGCGTGAGCTCAAATCGACATACCAATGCGTCCTTCATAGCGACGCCATAGCGTCGCACGCGTGCGACTTGAGAAAAAATTTGTTTCAGCACGCATGCGCTTTGACAATAAATCACGCGGTGAATTTTAAATGCGGGAAAATTCAAAATTAAATAATGAAAGGTTTTCAACGTTTCAAATCTCTCATTTAATGTAAAACTGTCATTACAAAATATTTGCAGTTTTTTGAATATCGTCAATTTAATCAAAATCGCTATTATATCCATGCTGGGATGCCTCTTCTTCTTCTTCATTTTCCCTGTTTTCGTCATCTGAATGGTCATTTTCGACAGGCTCATCTAGATCCACCGCAATCGGCCGAACGATGGGTAAATTGGGCAGATTTTTCGGGTTTGTTTTCCGTGTACTTGCCCTTTTCAAGCTATGTTTGAATCTTTGCTTGGTGACGCGGAGCACATCGATCATTTCTACTTTAAAATCTTTCTTCGTTTCTGGTCCTCTGAACCCCTCACAATTTTTGGCAGCAACTGGGAACATCATTTTATTAACGGCATTATTGGCATCGTAAAAAAATTTTAATCAAGTGTAACACTTACTATACAAAATGTTGCACATCCGCGTTTTGCGGAACTGCTCCTTTCCCTTGCTGCCATCCCATGTAAAATTAGTAATTAATTCGTCGGACATGGCGTTCTGCAACGCCATGTTCAAAAAATCACGCGCTTTGGTCCCTCCAAGTTTTATCAAATTATTGTACTGTAAAACAAAGAAGAAAATACATTTTTAACATCTTGCAAGATCTCCTCCCCTGCAGGTTCAGTTTTAAAATCAGTTTACGCAAATTTTATCATGGATCTGAGGTACGAGGCAAACTCGAGCATAATGTAACGTGGATTGAAGAAATCCACGCTCCTATAAATCGAAAGAACATAACGTAGTAGAAACTACGAAAAACAATGTACAAATAAGTTTTCATTTTTACGTTGTTCAAGAAAAATATAAGCTATTAGTTTATTTTTCAATGAAGTAATGTTTGTCACAAGCAGTTCGGACTTTTAAAGGAAGGAGGCCAATGAAAGTTCTAACATTTTGTCTGAACTCAAAAGTGTAGCTATAATAATTACCAATTTTTGACGGTCAGAGTTGTCATCTGCCTCGAATTCCCGGAAGTCATTCATCGATTTTAATGGAAAACCATCCAGAGGCTTGAATAGGGTCGTGTCAAACCGAGACTCGCCAGCTAGGAATTGCTGTGCGAGCTCTTCTTGCAAGTCTTGCATTTTTTTATGCAACTTTTCATTGTTTTCAATTATTTTTTGATTTTGTTGTTAAACAAATCTGTGAAAAAAAAAAATTAAAAGAGAATTGAAAGAACATGTAATTGTAGGAACAGTTACTTGCCATGTGAAATTTACAACTCGTCTCATTGATCCGCAGTAAAAATGAAACGTTAAATTTCGGAATTAATGCATTTAAGTTTGTGAAATTCTCAATTTGAAAATAATTTATAAAAAATGTTCGAGAACTCATAAGACAGCGTATAAAAACTAAATGTTCAAATTTTTCCAAGGTCAGCTTCTAATTTCTTTGCCGTACTATATAAAATTTTCAGTGGATATGATATAGTTTATGAAAATTCTTATAATGTTTAAAAATGTACATCAGCTATCTATAAAATATGAGTCACTAAAGTGTAAGTGTCTTTGCTCATTTTTTAAAGTGCACTCTATTGAGAAAATAAGAGAAATTTTAGTAGCTTACAAAGAATATAATACCTTAGATTTGATTTCGCTTACAATTATAGCATAGTTGGCGAAATAGCGCTTAACTAACAAGTTTACTGTAGGCTACAAAACCAAATTGCTGACAGGCAGATTTAAGACAGAATTTTTCAGTGCAATGGAAGTAATAAAAAATAAGGTACTTACTGAAGTTATTGACAAATATGTTGCAGCAAGCTTCTATCGTTCATTAGAGATGTTTCGGTGTCCATCTCACATTCATAGGATGCAATATTACCAGTGAAAATGGTAGGGTCTCTGGAAAAGAAGCATTAATTTTATTACCAATATGCTGCAAACGCTTTTTAAGCAATAGTAAATATTGCAAAGTGTTGCATAGAAATTTACTTTGCATATGAAGCATTGGCACCAGTCATCTTTTGAGATGCAGGCTTCAAACTGATAGGGGAAATTGAAGTGTTTGTTGTGGCTCTAGCCATCTGCCTTGAATTCAGCAAAACGCTCTTCATGGTAGGATTCTCCAACGATCGCTGCCTCTTTGAAGAAACTTCTTCAGCAGAACTTGTGGTGTTGAGCTTGAGTGGACGATAGGTCTGAAGCCCACTTGGAGTTTCGGAAATTTTTTTCAATTTTTTCTCCTTCGACACGTCGAAGCTCCTATAAATAAATGAAATATACAACACTGTGCGAAAAAACAAATTTTCCCATTAGTTTTTTTATGTTTAGAGTAAAATAAAAAATGAAGAATATGCATTCTTTAAATTACGAAAACTTGAAACATTTATAGACTGCAACTTCTACTGTGAATTTTTAAATTATTTTGACACGTATTTTAGTGCCTTGTGCCAACATCTTGCATTGATTTAATATTAGGATTATTTTTTCGTTCTGCAGTGCACTTCATCAAAATTAAATAGGGAAATTGTGAATAAAAAAACTTATACGCATATTTTTCACTTTCGAGCAGCCATACGGGATTTTTTAGAGTGTTCGAGTAAATCTTATTATTTTGTATCGAAGAGAAAATTGAGGGTCGGAGAGGCCAAAATATTTCGTCATATAATTCATGGAAAACACGTTATGTTCACATATTTATGACTTACTTCTGGATGCAGGACTCATAATCAAGTCTCTGTAACCTATCAGCGACTATAGGCGATGTGAAGCTCGCAGAAAATTGCTTTTGCGTTGGCTCCGGAGATGCGGTTCGTTCGCTGTTCGGTAAAAAGTAATGTGTTACAAGTGATATAGACTTCTATAGGTTTATACATGTCTTAGTAATAACTAATGTTTGTATGAATTTTCAAAGAATTTTACATCAAGTTTAAAAATTTTTTTATAACTTTTAGCGTTTTTCTCTTCCAATATTACGAGTCCTTAAAAATGACACAAAAAAGATTGTCTAGAGTTGTGTGAAAATGTAGTATTTTACGTATAGATGGGGATTCTGAGACAAAAAACATTAATTATATGAAAATGTTAATGTACTAACGAAATCAGCCCTGCATTCGAAACATCGTCGTTTTCGAATTGAAAATCAAACATGGAACTATCCGAATTCGGAGGGATATTGGCGTAGTCCTCAGTGAGAATGGTAGGGTCTCTGGAAAAAAAGTAATAATTTTATTCCCAATATACTGCAAACGCTTTTTAAGCAATAATAAATATTGCAAAGTGTTGCATAGAAATTTACTTTGCATATGAAGCACTGGCACCAGTCATCTTTTGAGATGCAGGCTTCAAACTGATAGGGGAAATTGAAGTGTTTATTGTGGCTGTAGCTATCTGTCTTAAGTTCAGCAAAACGCTCTTCATATTAGGATTCTCCGACGATCGCTGCCTCTTTGAAGAAAATTCTTCAGATGAACTTGTGGTGTTGAGTTTGTACGGACGGTAAATCGAACGCCCACTTCGAGTTTCGGTAACTTTTTCCAATTTTTTCGCCTTTGACATGTCGAAGCTCCTGAAAATAAATAAATTATATATCACTGTGTGACCAAAAAAAATTTCTTTTGCTACCGAGTTCTTCATAGCAACAATTTTTTGTATAAGAAAATAGAGCTAACTGTGTGAAAAAGCTGTTGTGGAGGTGTTTACAGGTTCTTATACCATCAATTTATATCAAGAACACTGTAAAGAAAAAAAATTTTTGGCCGTAGTATTTTTAAGATGTGGATCTTTCAAGACGTTTGATACATGTACTAACCACTAAAAAAATTTTCATAGCAAGTGAGCAGGAATTTTTATGGGAGTCAAAAGGGAAATACACATGTATTCATTGTCTCTGACTCGTTCTTCTTCTCCTTCAACTGAGCTCCACCTTGGCATTAGGTAACACTTTCCGCAGATGTCTCGTATTGGAATGACGATGCATTCGTTCGATAAACCTCTTGCCAAGTGGACACCGACATCTTCAGAAGTTAAGCCAACATCGTAAAATGGAGTGATTGTTTCGAAGAAATTAACAACGAAAAATAGGGCTCCTCCAATTTGTAAAATATTTCTTACAATGCCTATTTTTCCATTAGCGTGGTTGATTTTCAAGCAGCTGTTAGCTGTATCGTTTTCGATTCTTAGTTCTCCAATTATCAATTTTTTAAACCGTTTGCAATCACGGAACATTTCATCATTTGGAAGAGGGCCTTCTTCATGCTCTCCTAGAAGTTTGACAATGACGTCGTTTACATGTGTTATAGCTTTTTCGTTTTGCTTCTTTAGCCTTTTGTAGTACTGCTCGAGGGTTTTCTCCGGCTTCCGTAACTGTTTAGGAAACCCGGGCATATTATTTTCGAATGCAAAAGCACTCATCGAATCTAATGCGCCAAATCTCCTGACATCGTCCACAATGTGCATTAGGCCATGAACGTTGTATGAAATGAATGTTTCTCCGTACAACTGTTCCGCAACATTGACATATGCTTCTAAGGCAGACTGACAATATATCAATTCATTTTCTGTCACGTTTTCCCGGTTTAGACAACGTATAACGGCATGTAGAATTAAAAAATGCTGATAATAGTCGTTTTCTAAAATTGACTCCAATACTGCCAGGCCCGTGTACAATAAAAATTGCCTCAACTGAGTTGCTTTCATTTTGGAAAACTTTGAAATGATCCAAGGCTTTCTGTTAAAATCAGACGGGCAATATCTTTTTAACAATTGCATTCTTGAATCGACAATATTCAACTGCCTCCCACTGAACCCGCGACATGAGTATTTTCCATTTACAACAGCCGTTAAAAATTTCGAGGTAACCCCGATATATACCAAGTGCATTGCCTCAAAAGGTACTTGTGAAACAAGACCCAAGAAAGGAGCAAGGGGACTGGGCCCCTTATGGTGATCCTCGTCTACCATTGCGCGATATCCCTCGTCCGTTCGTAGACGATGCTCTGTACCGGTAAAAACTGTGGTATGATTGACTCGATGACCTACAACTTCGCATTTTGAGCAGGGATGGAAGGAATTGTGGCCATAATGGTTGAGAAAAAGAGCTCGGGCTAAGGCGTCTGCGATAAATAAACATATTCTCAGAGGTATACGTCTTCCTGCGATCAGTATTCCTTCTAATTCATGTATATCCAAAAGTTCTGTTGTTAGTGGTTCTAGCAATTCTGACGAATCTGTTGGCTTCGAAGTACCGACAAATACGCCTACTATCATTGGCCTGCGGTCTTCCATATTAACTATTCGAATCTGAATTGGCCAAAATTGTTTTTCTTCATGTTTGAGGAGTGAACCTCCATCTGTGCTTACATCAATGACAATTGTTCAGGAATCATGTTATTTTGAATGCTCTCTTGTTTTTTTTTCTATGACTGCAGTAAGCCCAATATGAAGGTAATCACCACCAGCACGTTGCTGAATCAAGTTTCGAACAACTATTGTTGGTGCATGAATTATTGTTCTCACATCTTTCGGCAAGCAGGCTAAATTTATTGGGGGAGAACGCCATGCCTTGAGAAGGATATTTCCTTGCTTGTGGTTCAGATTAGCAGATAAAATAACATTCTTTATCGATTCTCGAATTTCTTGCTCACGATCGTTAGGTTCGACAAACTCTCCATCATCGTCTCTTGGCCCTAATACTGGATTGTCCATATCTTCATCTTCAGATGCATCGTCTGTAGGTGCATCATTTTCAGATACATCTTCTCGATATTGATCATTTTCGAAAGATTCATCAGTATCGAAACTACTACTCTGAGATTCATTATTTTCAAAGAATTCATTATGTTCTCGTACATCTTCGTGTTCGTTTATATCAAAAATTTCTCCGTCTCCCCGAAATCATTGTGGTAAGTTATAAACATCATGGTATTCATTTTCATTATCTATCTGGGGTCGCCACGGAACAGCTGCATTTTCATTCAACTCTACATTGTCGATAAGCACATTGTGGCCTATTGCCTCATTTATGTCAGAATCTGAGGAATTTTCGGGGTCTGGAATATTTCTGTTTTGTCTTATTACAGTGAGACGCCGCCGTTTTTGGCGCGCACTGAGGTATGGTAATGGTTTGTGTTTGCCTGACATCTAGCTCGGAGACCTAGTGTAGAGTTGTATACCTAAACCTATCCTCCCCTCTCCGAACATCGCCAATGTATGAAAACCAGAATTAATAAAAATGACTCATCTTTTCACAAATATTGATGAAAAAACTAAGTTACAACAGCAATTGCGAGAGAAGGTAATGAAAAAAGTAAGATACAAAAGCATTGAAATCAGTGCTGAATTAATACAGAAAAACAGAATTACACTGTTCATCAATTTTTAAATTGTAACAACAAGTGTGATGTCTTAATATGTGACGCGATCTGAGAAAAGGGACCTCAGCGTCCTGATCGTTTAGGTACATTTTCTGCCTCAAAAGCATTAGAAAGTAAGCCCAAACGGTTTGGACGCTAAGGTCCCTTTTCTCAGATCGCGTCACATATATTCTCATCTTGCAGAGAAAAGAGTTAGAGCGTTGTTTAATCATAGTCGAATGCACAATACGTGGTTGAAAAATGTTATTATTACATAGTAATCGAAAAAGTTAAATTTCATAATCTCCAGAAAGGGTATGTAATTTTTTTGATATATTTAAATCTTGCTGAGACATTATGTGAAACGCCATTATACTTGGGCGATGAAAAAAAAATACCGGGCCTTACAATTTCACATAGAATACACACACGGTTTGAACTTGCTCAAATAAAAGTTGTGTGAAAATCTGATGGTCTCGGAAATAAAAGCAGGATAAAATTAATTCGTGGGCTGCTGTCAAGATTTTACAATTTGCTTTTTTTTGTATAAATGGAGCCAACATCAGACTGTAGCGGCATATTCGTGTTTTGTATATCTTTTTCACATATTATGAGAAATACAATATTTTCCTTCCCATTTGCAGACTTAGGACTGACAGTTACAGAAACTTATGGAAAGAAATCAAAGACACGTCTACAGCGGCTTCAATGAAGACGCAAAGAATTGCCGATGATTAACTATACTGTACTGTAACTGGTATGGTTAAAAATATTGTGTTTCTCGTACTATTCCTACGTTTTATTTCGACTTGTATTTATCACATAGTGACTGTCTATAAATTCCGTGACAAAAATTTTGCTATATTTTAAAATAACCACCCTCCACCCTCGCCTAGTAATTCTCTCAAAACTTTAACATGGGTCGTAACTTTTTATCTGACTTCTGATCCCCACCCTTTCCCTTAAATGACACGCACCCTCCTTTTCTTTCTCACGAGAAAGAATGAATGATCTCATCAATAAACTATAATTTCACAACAGTTATACAAGTAGATGATTAAACTTGCAATAAGAACATTTGATTTAAGAGCAGTCGTATCTTTGTTAATTCATAACGTATTACGAGAAATACAATATTTTCCTTCTTATTTGCAGACTTAGGACTGACAGTTACAGAAACTTATGAAAAGAAATCAAAGACACGTCTACAGCGACTTCAATGAAGACGCAAAGAATTGCCGATGATTAACTATACTGTAACGTAACTGGTATGGTTACAAATATTGTGCTTCTCGTACTATTCCTAAGTTTTATTTCTACTTGTATTTTTCACATAGTGACTGTCTATGAATTCTGTGACACAAATATTGCTATATTTTAAAACCACCCTCCACCCTTCTCTAGTGATTCTCTGTAAACGTTAACATGGGATTATACGTTTAGTTAACATACGTTTTTAACTGTTAAGGTTTTTTATAGTCATTTTTGATAGGATATTTTATTCTACAATCATATACATTTGGAAAACTTATGCGTGACTTATTTCAGTTACTTCGACGCATCTCCCAGTTCCATGCATTCATTTTAAAGTTAAAAATCAACGGCCAACGCCTAATAATAATAAAGCTGAATTGATGAATATAGTAAAATATTATACTTATATTCCGACAGTTCACTTGAAAGTTCTGTTTTTTTTTCTTTTTTCTTTATGTATTCTCTAATAATCTTAACTGAAATTATTAAGTATATATGTGACGCGATCTGAGAAAAGGGACCTACTGTCCAAAAAGGAAAGTTTACAGGACGGGCGATGGAATGAATCGAAACACATTGTCGAGCATGGGATAACTCATTTTCAAAAATTCATAGCTCGGAAAAAAAATCAAAGTTCATAAATTCTGACTGAACTAAATTCAAGATCCGATAAAAAACTCAAATAATCACTCATAATCCGGAAAACAATTTTTTGGACAGTAGGTCCCTTTTCTCGGATCACGTCACACATTTGTTATTATTTAATAACATTTATTTTATTGTTATATTTGGCGTACAACAAACATTATTTCTAAAATGATAGGAGTCGTTTCTTGTACAGCAGCCCACGAATTAATTTTATCCTGCTTTTATTTCCGAGACCATCAGATTTTCACACAACTTTTATTTGAGCAAGTTCAAACCGTGTGTGTATTCTATGTGAAATTGTAAGGCTCGGTATTTTTTTTTCATCGCCGAAGTATAATGGCGTTTCACATAATGTCTCAGCAAGATTTAAATATATCAAAAAAATTACATACCCTTTCTGGAGATTATGAAATTTAACTTTTTCGATTACTATGTAATAATAACATTTTTCAACCACGTATTGTGCATTCGACTATGATTAAACAACGCTCTAACTCTTTTCTCTGCAAGATGAGAATATATGTGACGCGATCTGAGAAAAGGGACCTTAGCGTCCAAACCGTTTGGGCTTACTTTCTAATGCTTTTGAGGCAGAAAATGTACCTAAACGATCAGGACGCTGAGGTCCCTTTTCTCAGATCGCGTCACATATTAAGACATCACACTTGTTGTTACAATTTAAAAATTGATGAACAGTGTAATTCTGTTTTTCTGTATTAATTCAGCACTGATTTCAATGCTTTTGTATCTTACTTTTTTCATTACCTTCTCTCGCAATTGCTGTTGTAACTTAGTTTTTTCATCAATATTTGTGAAAAGATGAGTCATTTTTATTAATTCTGGTTTTCATACATTGGCGATGTTCGGAGAGGGGAGGATAGGGGATTTCATTCCTTTTTTCATTTGTCGAAATTTGTCGTTTGAAAAAAAATCTTAAAACCTGTCATTGGAAAATGCGAACGTTATCGCTATGATGATCGCAATTGCTGTTAAGGTTGCTGTTTTTACTTAGTTTTTTCATCGATATTTGTGAAAAGATGAGTCATTTTTATCAATTCTGCCTTTCATACATTGGCGATGTTCGGTGGGAGGGGAGGATAGGGGTATTGTATATCACCAATGTATACGTATATTATTAACTATTTTTTATCAATTTTTTTTCATGATCAATTTTTATTTTTTTTTATTTATACATATATTGTAAATTAATGTACATAGATATATGTATATCGATTATTATTCATGAACTTTTGTATATACAAAATATTATTTATGAAATCTCCTTTTCAACATGATAGATTATCTATGTAGTACCTATCTGAATATTTCGATTTATATTGTTAATTATGTAGGTATTTTTTATTATCTTCGTATTGTATTAAATTATTTAAAAATATATTGTATAATGAACGCCTTTCCAACATAATAGATTATTTATTTAGTACTTATTTGAATATTCCGATTTATATTGTCAAATATATAGGTATTTACTAGTATTGTATTAAATTATTGAAAAATGTATTGTATAATAAATCAACTTTCTATTCACATAGTCGACTATTTATTCGTTTTCCATGTGATACATTTCTTATAAATTTTTTTTTTATTAATCCAAATATATTTATTATTTGATGAACTTCTTTTCTGTTACATATATATTTCTTAGGTACGATTTGCACCGTTTCAAATTTAATAATTATTAGTCATTGCACTGTCATTTTTTAATGGTATAACTCTATTTTATAAAATCCAGAAACTACAGTTATTACGTAACTTTATTTCATCTCTGAATATATAGTTTTTAATCTCAAGAATTTTTAGTGATTTTTGAGATTTTTTTTACTTGCAGTATTCATTTGAAACATATTTTATTTTTCTGCAATAATTCCTATTCAAAATCTTTCTGTTGCCACGACAGATTTTTTGTAATTACTTTTTTTTTTCATGAATTTACAAATTTATCAGAATAATTCACAATCCCATGTTCTACCCTGCTGAAAAAATCCAATTGGATTTCCATTTGGATTTCCATTTGGACTTTGGATTTCCATTTGGAAATCTAAATGTAAATTTGGTATGGAAATGCGATTGGGCGGGCCATTTGGATTTCCAAATGGGATTCTATATAGAAACCGATTTAGTTCGGTCCAAACATAAATCCAACTAGATGTTTAGGAAAAATTAGAATGAAAATCTTGTTGAAAATCCTACTGAATTTCCTTTTGGGAATCCAAATAAGTTTCTATTTGAAAATCCATTTAGCTCATCCAACAGAAACCCAATTGGATTTCCAGGAAGGATTAAAAAGAACATTTCTTGTCACAATCCTTCTTCTGTCTCAAATGAAATTCATTTAGATTTCCATTTGGAAATCCAATTGGATTTTCCAGCAGGGGAAGCACTTTTATAAATTAAAAAATTTTATGATTGTTATGGAAGATTGATAATAAAATAATTTTGATCAATCGTACTTCTATACAGTATGAAATTCAATTTGATATTGTTATTTTTAATTGGCTGTATAATTTGGAAATCTTCCATTTGGAAATTCAAATGGAAATTTAAATGGATTTCCATTTGGGATACAAGAAGAATTATCGCAAGAAATTTTCGTTTGAACCCTTCCTGGAAATTCAGTTGGGTTTCCTCTTGGACGAACTAAATGGATTTCCAAATGGAAATTTATTTGGATTCCTAAATGGAAATTCAGTAGGATTTTCAAGAAGATTTTCATTCTGACCCTTTTTAAAAATCTTGTTGGATTTCTATTTGGACCTAAATAAATAGGTTTCGAAATAGAATTCCAATTAGAATTCCATTTGGAAATCCAAATGGCTCGCCCAATTGGATTTCCATACCAAATTTCCATTTAGATTTCTAAATGGAAATGCAAATGGAAATTCAATTGGATTTTTTCAGCTGGGTAACGTGAACTTCAAACACAGTTAATGGAATATTAATAGATTATTATTATTACAAGATTTAGAAAAAAATCGCAATATATGTGGAAAAAAATTAATTTTTAAATGTAGATAACTATCATTTTTATTTCCTTAAACTTAGAGATTTTACTATCAACTTTCAAATAGCATACATAATACATCTTGTGATAAAACAATATTCGCTTCCAAAACATTGACTAATCATGATCAATTATTTTTTATAATGAATTTTTTGTAATAATTATAATATCTATATGTGCGTGAAGTCCTAAACATTCAAAATTGAACAAAAAAAAAATTCAGAAATTGAATTGGAAAAAAATTTCTAGCTGCTTTCAAACATTTTCTAATTCTAACAACAAACTCAATGCCTCCTAAAAAAATATTTGTCACACTTTTCTCATCATGATTAAAAATCATAAAATAATTCAAATATTCTGAATTTTTTTTCCAAACGTTTGGAACTTCAGGTACATGCGTTGACATAATCAATATATTATCAAATCATATTATATAATAATTTATTAATGTATCATAATTCCAGTTGATAATAATGTACGATATAAATGAAAACAGTTTTATTTATTTCATCTGATAATTATAATAATAATTAAATTTCTTCGAAATTTGTAACAGATCGCATAATGATGTGCACTACAGGGCGACATAAATAAATTTGAATGGAAAAAGTGTAAAGTTTGTTAAATAAATAATTTGGAAGTATGAAAAATTTACTACTTTTTTTTACAAAATAATATTTACATGCTATTTATTTACCTTGTTAAATCATAAACATTTGAAATCCATACATCCAAACATCAACTTTTTTCTTTAAGATGTTGCCTGTCAACCAAATTTCTGAGACCATTGAAATGAAATGAGACCTTGTGACCATTGACGAGACCTTGAGACCATTCTGAAAAAGACAAACATTTTTACAAAGTATCATTTTACAAAATGAAACTTGTGAACAATTAAGCTACTTGAAAAACTTATCTGATCCTTGCCATTCTCCGTACTTCCCGTTGAAACCTGCAACGACGTAATTCGCGAAACGAAACGCGAGACAATAACAATTTTGATCAATTTGATCAACATACACGGTACGCGACTCTCGAGGGATTCGAGGATCCTCAAGGATCCTCGCCAAATGTCACGTATTTCTCGCGAAATTTCACGTATTTACGCGGCCAATCGTCGGCCATTGCCAGCTATGGCGGCCATGTTTAGCGCGACCAGCAGTGTTATACGTATAGTAATACACGTAATGCTGGGATGATATATATAGGTATATGCCTCGAAGGCGAAAGAATCTCGAATATCCACGGGTCGCGAGAAAGTTCTGTATGATAATCTCAGTTGACGCGGGCAAGTTCTGCATGTGTATATTATTAATTCTACTAATCTCAACTGAGATTATTGATAGTCAAGAGTCGCTAGTTACGTACTTACTAGTGTAGGGAGGAAAGGAAAGGCTTAACTATCGTTGGATAATATAGTATACATATACAGTAGCTCTCTGAAAATTTTTCTTATATACCCAAATCAATGTATTAAAATTCTGAATCGTAACGGTTATTTTTATTCTTATGATTAAGAAATGAATATTTTAACGAAGAAAATACAAATTCGAAAAATTATTCCAACCCAGTGATTAATGAAGAAAAACTAAAAACCACGAAAATGCTAAAAATTTAACCCTGGAGCATCGAATCTTAGAAATCTAGATAGAAATTTGTAAAAATAACAGAAAATCGTTTGACTCATAAGAACTCTAAAGAAATTTTGAAACTAATAGAATTCTTTCAAAGTATTATTTTCTTAAAAATCTGAATATATATGATTTGTAAAACTTTTGACTCTGGAGAATTAGAATCTGAAAAGCATATAAAGTAATGTATGAATATACTAGAAATCTATCAAAATTGTAGAAAACAATATATTTCATTAACACTAAAAAAATACGAACATACCAAGATGTATCAAATAATATAAATTAATGTAAATGTAATTTCTTAAAAATCTGTTTAATTATAAAAAATCGACCGAAATTCCAACTCTCGAAATCTTCAAAGTTTCATAAATACTGAGAAAATGCGATAAAACTAGGTATCTTATAGTACTCAAAAAATATGAGGTAATTTTCTCAAAAATTTATAAACCTTTGAATACAAGAATATATTATTCCCAAAGCCTATATCGAAAATCACTAAAAATAACAGACAATCTTTAATAATTGAATAAAATAGTCCAATGTTATAAGTGAAAATCTAACTGAAATTTCATTTCAACTTCAGAATTCGTTTTCCAAGAATCTGGATCGAAAAATTGGACATTGAAATTTTCTTTTTAAGTAATAAATAAATTCAAAATGTCATATTAGGGGTCATCCATAAATTACGTAACGCTCTAAAGGAGGAGGGGGGGGGGGGGGTTAGACCATCCGTGACATCCTGTGTTGGAGGTATGGAGAATTGCGTTACGGGGGGGGGGGGGGGCTAAAAAAATACTGAAAATCGCCTTACGTAATGTATGGACGACTCCTTAATTTCTTTAGCGGGAATGTAGTATTTGATTTGCGATAAATATTTTTTGCAGTTTATCATAAAATTAAAATATTTGTAAACATAGAAATTATGATTTTTCAACCTACAACTGTGAGAAACGTTGTATTGAAACAAATTTTTGAATAGCTACTTCTCTGTAATTTACAATTAAAAATTTGAAGAATCAATATTTTTCGATTGCCTACCAAAAAAAGACACATAACATTTTTTTACAGCTTGTTTTTTGGCGAGAAAAGAGACGGAATTATATAAACTGTTTTTTATTTCAAGTTCATAAGAAGGAATAATTTTTAAAGTTCAATCCGCAATTGTGGGAAAAACAGATTCTGGGATAGACAAATTGTACGAGAGCTTCTCGTGCTACATTCAACGTTAAATATTCATATATTCATTATCCTCGACTTTCTCGTTCTCAAAAAAAACAGTTATTGTTTTTTACAGCATGTGTCTTTAGCGAGAAAACTTTATTAAATTGTGGGTTTTCTTTTTTTAAATTCATACACTGAGAGGAATCAAGTTTGTTCTTCTAACTAACGAGTCACAACTAAAACTTTTTAGTAAGCTTTACTAAAAAAGTGGTGCAGCTGACTAAAAATTATAGTCCATGTGACGAAGTCTCTAACTGTGACGTGATCTGAGAAAAGGTACCTAAGCGTCTTTATCGTTTAGGCTTACTTTGTAATGCCCTTGAGGCAGGTAATGCGCCCAAACGATTAGGACGATTAGGTACCTTTTCTCAGATCACGTCACAACTTCGTTTTATCGGTTGACTTTACTAATTCATTTTTTTGAAAGAACTAATACGATAATGTTCAATTTATTATTTTTTTGTGCATGTAAAATCTATTTCAAGTGGGTGATTATAAGCGTTCTAAATTTTTTGTCAATATAACGAATGTTTCATACAGAGATTAGGTGCAACTGATTAAACTACCATAGTAAAATCTAGGAATGTATATTTATAGTGTATGTGTGAAAAGAGTAAGGATTTTAATTCAGAAAACCTCGAATAAACGATCGTGAAACAGTATGAATTGATATACGAAAAAACAATTTTACATATCAAATACATTTACATATGGTACATATCAAAAAATTGTTTATTTATATACCCCAGAATATAATTATGAAGTTGGTCAATCTTTAAAAGTAAAAAAAAATCTATGATAAAAATCAAAATATATTTTCGATCTACGCCCAATCATATTAAGGAACGGATAGCCAATTCTACTAATAATTTTAGTCACTGCTATTACTACAGAAAGATAGTGTTCAAGTAGTGTAACGCAGTAGTGGCGACTAAAGCGATCGACTAATAGAAATTAGTAATCTGCACTACTTATTTTTTATTCTCTACAGTGATATACTTTGTCGTAATACCTAAGCTATATTATTTGCAGACAACGAAAAAAATGGTTGTGACTTTTTTTTACTAATTTTATTAGGTGGCCGCAACTAATAATTTTTCTCAGTGTAAGACAGAAATATTGCCAAGTAATAAGAGAAATGAGACGAAAAATTTTATAAGTTTTGCAATAAAGAAATATTGATATTTTCAGAGAGCTACTAATTGCGCTTAATAATTCAAGATGAAAAATAAAAAAATGTCATTTCTCCATTTTTTCTCTCAAGAAGAGCATATTGATTTTTTCAAGCATTTTTCTAAGCTGTAGTTGAAAAATTACTGTGTTTAATTTTTTATCCAGTATGTGGAATCTTAAAGATTTTAAAATTCCGAAAATTAGGATTATTTTTTTCATGCGCAAGTATGTAGAACTCAATACAGGATTGAAGTACATTTTCAGGGAGCTTTCCATGCTAAATTTGAAATTGAGAATTAAAACATATATTTTTTTTTAATTTCTTGTTATTAAATATAATGTTTCAGAGTTGTTATAGTATGGTATAAGCGATTTATTTCTCTTCATTATTTTTAATCAAACCATTTTTTTATCCTGGAATCAGTTTTCTACAATTCTCGTAAAAAAAAAATGTTTATTTCGAGGATACTATAATCTCATGAACTGTATAAAACAGTTAACGCTAAATAACTTTTTTAGTTGAGCTGAGAAAAATGCTATATAATAATTCTATATACACACTTTCAAAAGAGAAATATTGAGAAATGATGAATTTTTGGATTTGAAATGCTTTTCTAGATTGGGGTACTAAGTATATAAATTTACAAAAAAAATTTTTTTTAATCAACTTAATGTACGCCTTTACAGGAAATTTCTGAATCAAAAAATTTTAGACCTATGAATGGAAATTGTCATGGGAGTTGAGATTTTTATGTTTGGTAAAAAAATATTGCAATTACAAATTGTAGATATAATAGATGATTTTCAAAAACTGAATCAAGTAAAGACTGGAATCGTGGGGATTCCTATTTCATTATTATGTACTGCTTGAAAAAATGATATTTTGAATGGAGGATCATAAATCAAAATTATAATACCATATATTGAACTATACATGACATATATCAAATATATGCTATTAAAATATTAACAATACATACATACCAAAAACTAACGAGAATTCCAGGAAAAACCTTTTATTGTCCTGCAGATTGTTCCACCAAAATGGATAACTGAAATAAGAACAAAATGGATTCAGCAAAAACAATTTTTTCTGTAAAAAAAAATAGCAAATCCTTTCCTTTATCAAGAAATTACATCAAATCATAAAAATATATAAATTTTTTATTTATGAATAGTTGATAAAATTTTGTGAAGGACAAAAATTCAAGTTACAAAAATTCGAGAAAGTTTAATGACATGCAATTTATTTTGTTTTCTTTGCTAGTAAATTTCAGAAGGATAACATAATGATCAATAATCATAAAAACACTCACCTTTTTTCAAAATTTTTCTTCAAGATATATCACGATATGTTTGTTAAAAGAAAATAGTGCCACGACGATCAGCCACGATGTTTTGTTTACTATACGACATTCGCGAATCCCGACAAGTGTTGGGTTATGTTTGAACTTGCATGGTTTGTTCGTCATAGCGCGCGCGTATGCGTGATAAAAAGGCGCGCTCGTTTAAATAATCACGGGGAAGAATATTGCGAGATATATTATACGATGAAATGCACAAATATATCGCTCACAGTGTGATTCGTATGTTTGACCCGCAAGATCCATTCAATATATATATATATATATATATATATATATATATATATATATTATATATTATTATTATTAATTTACATATTTTTCAAACGATACGTATGAAGTATAGTTTAACACGTATTAATAAAGTGTAGTTTAACAATAGAAATATTAGCAATTTTTTTAATACGCGAATTTTACAAATAATTAAATAATATTTATTTTTTTTTAAGTTGCGAATTTGAAGATCAATAAAAACAAAAAAGCTAATCTGCAAAACGCACTAAGATCTCACACGTGCCCTCAAAACGCACTAAAATCTCATTGCGTGCGCCCCAAAACGCACGCGTGACTTCATATCGATAGGATACATGCGCTCACGTGTGAGATCGCACGCTGTGCGCCTTGTGTGCGACGCACACTTGCTGTCTGGGTAATTGAGGCTAAAAAATGGCGTCACAAAAATGCACGAGGCAGCGGAAAAATACGATTTATATTTGTATGCGTACATTCGTGGTCCGTGAATAGGCCAACTCCTGCAAGATTGTCACGACGAAGCACTCGCAGACTTCGGGTTTTCTTTGAAGTTTTTTTATTAATTATCGCGTTAGCCGGATTGTCGGGGATGGGCAGGGATGGATGTATCACCCAGTATCACCATATATAAATGGTGTGAAAAAACAAAACAAGAACAAGAAAAAATAATC
Source organism: Platygaster robiniae (assembly GCA_028476575.1). Lineage (NCBI taxonomy): Eukaryota > Metazoa > Arthropoda > Insecta > Hymenoptera > Platygastridae > Platygaster > Platygaster robiniae. Next base: position 34,711,450 of record CM052019.1, on the reverse strand, counting down.
ATTGAAATTGTAAATCATTATGGTCCTACTAGCGACACCTTAGCGGCACGACCATTCAACTAAACTGTATATGTGATTACTCACACATTCACACCGTCGGAAATCTTTTCATAGCAGTTATAGACACACAGGTGTCGTACGCAGTACACTGCAGTCTAGAGATGGGCGATTCCGGATCGATTCTTAAAAAATCGATTCCTAAGTACTCGATTCTGAGTACTTGATCCCGATTCTTGTATTCGTCGATTCTTCGGGTATCGATTCTTTGTTTATTGGAATCGACGTTTTCGATTCCGCGATTCGTTTTTGTTTTGGAGGGTTAGAAGACAAGAACTCGTGAAAAAAGTGGTAAACCGAGTGGTTTTGGATATTAATTCTCATTCACTTTTCCCAGTAAATTCTGCGATTGGGAACCTCGAGGAATCAATTGGTCAACTTTTGAACCAGGTTAAAATCATTTTTTTTCTTTCATGATTAGATGACTTGATTGCACTTTTTCAAATGTTTTCGAATAATAGTACTTTTTGAAAATCATTTTTTCGCACAGTTTAACACCACCTATTACTAAGTTTAACAAAGAATTCGATCAAGAGCGTAGGCAGAAAAATTCCCGAGAGGGGTTTCTAGCAAAAATACCTATATTTTGACGGAATTTTTTAACTTTTCATCTTCTACGATCTGAATTACAAGAGTACGATTTTTCAATTTTAAGAATTTTACAATTTTCAGTCAATCTAAATTTTTGTTGAAAGTCGCACTTTTTTTATATAAATATTTGATGTAATTGAATTCAATTTTCATGGTTTTAAAGTTACCGAGGTACGTTTGTTTTCTGATACTTGTATTTTTTTTATTTCTTAAGTATTTCTACGATTATGACGATTTTCTGGTAGTATAGATTTCTACGTAGATTTCTAGAATTAGATGCTCTAGGCATTAAAGTTTTTTGCAATTTTAATGTTTTTCAAAATTTTTGAAAAAATGATATCTACATATATTTGAATTGTTTCGTAGATTTATAATGTACCTTAAGTTTCAAACGTTTAAAATTAAACGAAAAGAGAAATTGAATGAATTTTTAATTTTTCTCAAGGTTTGGAATGTGTAAAATATTTTGTAAGTGAGCGTAAAGTTGGTTGTTCCAACCGAAATATTGTTGAAAGCAATGAGAAAAATTTTTACTATTAAATACTTGTCTTTTTTTCATTTTCGTTCAATTTTAAACGTTTGGAACTTCATGCGCATGATTTTTAGAATTTTTGGGTTGTATGTATTTCATCAAATTTCGTTGTGATTTCTGTTATTCGTGTAGATTTCTAGTACACTCAAACCGCGATTTAATTGGTCTCGATTTCAATGGATTTCAACAGAAAATGCTTTCAATAAAATCGAGGTTTGAGTGTATTTCTATAAACTGTTCTGTAGATTTTTTTAAGAGTTTGATGCAACACAAAAATTGAAAACCTCAACGATTTTGAGCATTTCAATTGATTTTTTAGAAAAATATTTGAACTGCGTCTTTAGCATTCGCAAACAATTATAAAAAACGATAAATATGTTTGAAATTTTTTTTGAATTTCGAGTAAAAAATAGTAATTCTTTAAGTTCTCAGAACTCGGCACGAAAAATTTCCAAAACTTGTAGCAAGTACAAAATCTTTATTGCAGTCTAGTTCAAAGAATACGTACACTTTGGATCCTGGCCAACCGAAGAATAAATTCAAGAGTTTTCGTGATTTAAATACTTTTTGTAACAAAAAAAATTTTTTTGTTATTTGGAAGTCACTTGTAGAAAAAATTATTTCAAAATTAAGTGTTATTTTTAGAAGACTCATAAGAGTCTCCAACAATAATTTTTTTTAATAATGTGTTTTACAGGTTGTAAGAAAATATACGTCAATTTATAATTTAATTATGATTATATTTCAGAACATGAGTAAGAGAAAGCACAAAAGTGAGGCCTGGCAATACTAGACAGTTTTTGACAAAAATGATTGGGAAAAAAAACCATTTGCAAAATGCAATTTCTGTGCCACCGAAATAATACTTTGTGGAAACACTTCCAACCTGTTAAAACATGTGAACACAAAACACTCACATCAGATTGGAAACAAGAATATGGACTCAAACGATGCGGTAATATACATATATTCTACTGTGCAATACTATGAACATTATTTTTGTGTTTCGAATCGTTCAGAATGAAAAGAAATGGCATCGACTTTGTACTTGCTTTTTCGGATTAAATTTTATGAATTGCGTTGAAAATCTTTTCTTTTCATAAAACTCCATCTTTAGTATAGTCTTCAGGGCTTTGATGTAAATAAATAATATTTGGAGTAATTTTTCTTCTAATAATTTACGAAAATGCGTAATAAAATGATGATTTCATTATCTTAAAATAATTTATTTGTTAAAAATAATAATTGAATACTTTTCTAACATTTTTGTACTGTTTGTGATTTAAATAAAGTTTTTTGGCACTTCAGTGGAAAATCTCATGAAAACCTAAAACTACTAATAAAAAATAATTAGTACGAAATCGTCAAAAATCGTTAAGCTTCAGAATTTTCTTAGAATGTTAAAAAGTTTTTGTTGAGTACAAGGAATTTTTCTTAATCTTTTAAATATCAAAGTAAATGTTGAAATGGAATTAAAAACGATGATAAAATGTGTTTTTTCATCTTCAAAAAATCGAAGCTCTTTAATTTTTGCTTTTAAAGTTGAATTTTTGTTTTCTAATACGTTAATTGCATAATAGTCATAGCCAAAACTAAAATCTCATGGTGTTAGCGTTCATGTCGCAATTTACAATGTCGTAGACTTTTCGTTGACTTTGACATCACGCCTTAATACTTTACCATATGTATAAGAGATTTCGTTCAATCTTACTGTGAGATTGACATTTTCACTTATTTGTAATTATTTATAAGTTTTTAAGAAATTTATTCAAATTTCTAGTTTTAACAGTATCGATTTCTTATAAATTTTTTTGGTGAAGCTATATGTATAAATTTACAGTTCTTACAATTTTCTCGATGGGAAAAATCTCAGATTAGTCAGTTCTGAATTGATTTAAGTTTGAGTCTATCAAAAATTGAAGGTTCTCTTGTCTTTATTAAAAATTGTATAACCGAAAGTTGCATATCTGAACAATTGGTATTTTCAATGAAAAATTTATTAATACTCTTTGATTTTCACGATTTCAGGCTTCCTTGAAGAGAGAGCCAAATAATAGGAACTTGTAAAATACTGGCCACTCTGCAAAGTGCAGCAAAACTATCGACAACCTTTTTAATGATATGAAATCCATCGAAGGTATGTTCAAGTTCATTTAATTATTTTTTCCCGAAATATTTGATGAGTGTCATTCAAAATATTATTCAAAAATTTATAATAATTAACAACTTGTAGATAAAAATAAATACATAATGCATAAATAGGATATATGTAAATAAGCGTCAATTGAAGAGATACAATTGCAAGAAATGATAAATTTTTATGCACTTTATGATAATATACGTTTTTTTTTATTATAACTGCATCATTCAAATAAAAAACACTATGTATATTGATAAATTTCGATAAAAATACAACAAAATAAAATTTGGCACGTGTACTGTAAAAACCACTATAAATTATACATTTTATTCAAGTTCTAAAAAATGAATATTTCTTTTATAACTTCTTAATTTCGTTTTTCTTTTTTGTTTTCAGAAGGAGGCGAGAAACACGCAAAAATAACCAATGCCTTGACTTACATGATTACCGTCGATGACAACCCACTGTGATTAACCGAAAAATGAGGTTTCAAGAAATTCATGAGCGTTGTATGCCCCAGATACAAACTTCCAAGTCGTAGAAATGTTACGAGATTATTGGATGGGAAGTATCGCACTCTTAGTGAGAAAGTCAAAGCTGACTTATCTGAACTGAAATCTATGAGTCTGACGACCGATTGTTGGACGGAGAAAAACACTACAAAAAGTTACATTGGGTTGACTGTCCATTACCCTCATCCTGAATCTCATGAGGTGGTAACAATAAATCTTGGTTATTTCCGGGTAAGTGAGCGACACACTGGATCTTACCTGCGGAGCGAGCTTGAGAAACTATGTAACCAATGGGCCATCGAAACAACGAAAATCAGCGCAATCATTACTGACTACGGGTCCAATATCGTGAAAGCGTGCCATGAATTCATCGGGGAACCTCGCCACTTGCGTTGTTTCGCGCACAACATTCAGCTGCTTCCAGAAGATGCAATGAAGAACTCGATAGCTCTGAAGGACATAATAGACAAGGTGAAAAAAATTTTTACTTTTTTCAAGACAAGCACTAACGCTGCTGATGAATTGCGCTGACTGCAACAAGGAATAGATCAACTGATCGAGCCACTGCAGCCAACACCTGAAGAGATAGACGAAGAAAATGATTCAAGTGAATCATAAGATGAAGAAGAAAATGATACTGGCAAAGTATTAAAACTTTTGCAGTCATGTGCAATCAGGTGGAATTCGAAGTTCTACATGATAGAACGTCATGTCAAGCTAGAATCACCAATGCAGAGAGCCCTTTACAAACTCCGCAGTCCCCTTGCAACATCGATAACACCTGAAGATATTGATACACTAGAGGATGTGATTGAGTTGTTAAGGCTGATCGAACAAGTGACTAAGGAACTCAGCTCTGAGACTCACGTAACATGCAGTAAAGTTTTGCCAACAATTTACTGTTTGCAACAAGCGATTGATGTTGCGAAAAAAATTTCCACTATGGGAATTTTCCTGCAATTACAGTTGTTCGAGGGAATAGAGAAAAGATTTAGAAATTACTCAATCAAATTTCCTATTCTTCAAAAAGCAACACTCGTGGACCCACGATTCAAAAAGCTATATTTCACGGATCCACTGAAACTCGTTCGATTGATGAGTGTCATTTCCAATGAAATGAAATTTGTTCTCCCGCCAGAAGAGAGACATGCAAGAGTCGAGGCTCTTGATGAAGTGAACCTTGACAAACACAGGCGCGACATCTGGTGTCATCACGAAACGAAAATTCAAGAGCAAGCAACGAATCCCAGTGACGAAAATTCAACCACCAACATTTCACCAGAATTGCAAAATTTTTTGTCCCAGAAGGTAATTTCAATTTCAGAAGATCCGTTGAAATGGTGGGAAGGGGCTAAAAATTCGTTTTCAAATGTTTATTTGATAGACAGGAAGTATTTGAGCATACCAGCGACGTTTGTGCCTTCGGAACGATTGTTTTCGAAGGCTAGTTTGATAGATTTAGAGCGAAGGAGCAGGTTGGCTCCTGAGCGTCTATCAAAGTTAGTTTTTTTATCTGGAATGGGAGAAAGAGAGTGGGGCTTAAAGTTTAAACAAATTTCAAACATCAGTTGTTTAGGGGAAAGTAGGCTTGATTCAACAGTTTTTTTAGACAAGATTTTTTTCAAGAATAAACAAAATTTTGTATGTACTTAAGGTCAAATAAAAAAGTTAACATCTTCGGACATTATACAAAATTGCTTGACTTTTTTATTATACTGTTCAAGTATCATATAAAAGTTTACTCTCTGTTTAACTGTATTTAAATGTAAAAACCTAATCAGCCATAAACTTTATGAAAACCTTAGAAAATATTCAAATTTCAAATATTATTATGGCTATAAAACAGAACCATTTAATAGAAAATAGCAAGCAATCGAAATAGCCCAACTCTCCCCTATCTCTTCTGATCGAAAAAGTGATTTTATACATCTTTCATTAAAACTAACTTCCTAGCATAGTTAAAAAAATTAGAAAAATTGCGATACTTTTTGTGATATAAGATCAATGTTGCAATGGAAAAACTATCTGAAAAGCTGAATTCATAACTATTGTATGTGTCAACGATGTAAAATTATATAGTAAATGCGTATATTACCTATATATATAAAAAAATATGTTTGTGAAATTAAAATGTTTTTTTTTTCAAATAAATGTAGCAAAGTTTATACGATTCTTAGTCTTGTTTTTAAAATAAACAAAGACTTCGAGTCTTACTAATGAAGCGCGTTGGCAATAAAAGCTACTGGAATTCAATAAAAAAAATGAAAGAGTTTGCAATTGTTCTGCTAAATTCTTTTTTAAAAAACAGTGATAAAATGTTGGTTTACCGCTACCTAATATTGTGGAATCGATACTTTTTACCCGAAACCGAATCGGAATCAGAATCAAAAATTTTGAAATACCCGATACCTTGATTCCCATACTTTTTTTCGGAATCGCCCATCTTTAATTATGGTAATTTATCTTAAAAAAATTTGATTTTATTATGTTTTATTATTTATCGTTATATTTTTTATCTACCTAATTGCAGTTGAAAATTATACCTATACCTTTATTGATATGTATACCATGCATATCTATCGAGATTATAGATTCAAATTTAAAAAAATGCCGATTCTAGTATTCGATTCTTCGGAATCAATTCTTCTCCTTAAGAATCGTACTCGGAATCAGAATCGAAAGTCATGGAGAATCGATTCAGAAGAATCGATTCTTTTAAGAGGAATCTCCCATCTTTACTGTAGTCAGGGGTCGGGCACTTGCGTGTTAAATTTTAATCTAAAAAAGTGGGGGGAATACAGCGGTGACATCTCTTGGATCGCTTGGCGTTCTGCCTTCCCCTTAAGTAACAAAGCTAAATTGACAGATGTAAACAACAGAATTGAGGTTACCGAGATATAAACAGAGCATTATTCATTTGTTTTTATATTCTGGCCGTTCTTCGGTTGCTACTGGTAACAGCAAACAATTTTCCCCTCAAGCCTTGCGCATGCGCTCAGACGATACGTTCGAAATATCGTCTGCTAATTTTCTGCCAAAGCTTCCTATGAAGTGGCCCACCCCTGACTGCAGTATGCTGCAGTACACTATAGGGATGCTCGATATCATATCGATAATGTGAATTATCGATAATTGTGTTTGAAATATCGATATATTATCGCTGATTTTTGACAGGACGATATTTTACTATATCGATATTTGTGTTGGCGGTAATGCGATATTTTTTGAACCAACCCCATTAGCCACAGAAGGTTCTATAAACGTTTTTGCGCCTTAATAGTATTCACTGCGCGAGCCAACAGATGGAAGTCTACTTTTTTTTCTTATTTCACAAGTTTGGCGCTGATACCTTAAGTATAACGCATAATAACTTGTATCAGCGCGAACGCAAATTCGTTTCGGAATGTTTATTGAAATCGGGCGGAATTTTCTCAATTGCACCGATTTTGTTCAAATAAAATTAAATTATTGAACGGCTGACAATAAAACTCAGAAGAGGAAGGGATAGAGAGATACGAATCTATATGTTTTTTGTCTCTATGTGTCTCTACTCGTCCGAGTTTTATTCTTACATGGAGAAATCCCAGCCCGAGTGGCAATTGTGTTGCTCATCGGTGACCGTTGACTAGCGAAAACTGGCGTAAACAAAATTTAAGTGAACGGTGACGGAGCTCTGTTGAACGGCACAATGGTGTTCATTAAGCGCTCAACGGCAGCTAATAGATACTGTAGATAGATACTCGTCACGAGCGGCCTTGTTCAATGCTCATATACTAATTATATACTATTTCCGCATTTAGTGAGCCGCCCAATAGCGGCACGTGAGCAAATCGCTACGGACCAGTGCCCGTACGCTTGTCACCATTGACTGAAATTTCGTTTTCGCTAGTCGACGGTGACCAATGAGCAAAACAATTGCCACTCGGGTTGGAATTTCTCCGTGCAGCCGTTCAATCATATATTTTATCCAGGGCCCAGCAACTCTCAAAAAAAATGGGATCAAAATCCTAGCCCTACCAGTAGATAGGCTATGCCGATTCTAGAAACCCCCACTCCTCCATCCATACGTGACCCCCCTCCCCTCCCCGGCCCCGCCCCCTCCCCTCCCCCTGCGCGCTGATTGGTCCACTCCTCCCCTCCCACCCCATGGGTTTTCCGGATTTTTCCGCAATTTTCCAGGGTTTTCCAAAATTTTCCAAACTTTCCCCTAGATTTTCCGGGTTTTTCCCTAGAAAAATTGCTGTCAACAAAATGGCGGTCGAAAAAACAAGATGGCGGCGGTCGGTAAATTACCTGTGTCAGTAATAATCACCTGCAGTTGGTAACTATTACCTATGGTAGGTAATTTTAGGAAATTTTTTGGTTTTTGTTTTTTTATTTTTTTATTTATTCTTTTTTTTCAGTTTTTAATTACATTTTTTTTTTCATAAAGATTACATATATATACTCACAATTCCTTAAATCTACTCTTTTGCGCCATACTTTTCTCTCATATACCCATTTGTCCATACAACTGTTGTTTTTAAAAATTCATGCTTTCGACGCTCTTCAATCATTCGTTCACTTAAATTTACAGAGTCTTCACGATTGTTCAAACAAAAAAAATCATGCGCACTTTCACTCCAGTCAAAAATTCGTTCTTTAAATAACAATATTTCACATATTCTATCACACTCGCATTCATCCTCACATTCAAAAAAACTTAATTCCAAGGCTTCAATCTCTAGCTGATATTTCATCCTTAATCGACTAAACTCCTCCTGACGTTCAGAAAACTCTTCATCATTTTTGACGATTTTATTTTTTTATTACGAAATAATATAAATAATATGATATATTACATTATTATTACGAAAAAAAAAAAAACCATTTTCAATGACATGTTCTGAAATGCAAGGCTACGTAAAAATACAAAAAGGTGTTTCAAACTTACTTGGAAACGAGTTCTTCCAACTCCTTAAATACAGCTCCCAACTTTTACGCACGTATATGAAGAAAAAACGGTAACGTTTATTATAATTTAACTGAGAAAAATGCGCGATTTGACAACGAATGGCTATACGGAACATGTGACATGTGGGGAACTGACGGTCAGGTGATGTCGCCCGACGCGGCTTGAACACAGACCGGTTTGGACCTCTTTCATCGCGGCGCTGGCCGGAAAGGTTCAGGAATCGGCAGTAACAGTTCCTGCGGCAGGAGTAACTGTTACGGTACCGCAGGAATCGTTCCGGCCCTAGGAGCAACTAGTGCTGCTAAGCCCCAACTTGATTTTCGTGCTGAGAGGTTACAGTGGGCGCAGCAATTGTTACGGTGGAAACCGTCCCCGTTCCGGTTTACTTCTCTCCGTGTAGCTGTTCTTGAGTAAATTTGTTGCCCTGTCAAATGTTTCACATAAGTTAATCGAGTATTTGAAGTTTATAATTGTGATTATATTTTATTAGATTCTTTTATTAAATATGGTTTATCTCCTTTTGGACTTGAATTCATACCAAAATAAAATTACTCAGAAGAAATTAATGTTGTACATACTATTCCTAACATTTGAAACTTTAAGTAATATTTCCGTTTCAAGTATGTTTTTTGGTAATATATTTTACTAATATTTGATATTTGTTTGGGCTTTGATCAATTCAAAGAATAACATTTTATCTGGGAGATTAGTTTTTTATTTAAAAAAAAGTTAATCTAATAGAACAAATAATTTATTGATATGTTTGAATAGATTAATGTAATATAACAATTGGCTCTATAATTTCATGTGCAGAACATAGTATTCAATGTCTTACCTTTGGAACTTTTGAAAAATTGGACAGCATCATTTCCATGAATGGTTTTGTGATGCCAACAGAATTTTTTACAAGAGTCTCCTACTTTTGTCCACGACGAAGCTGATTTTTTTGACGCTTCCTTCTCTCTGAAGCAAGTGCTCTTCGACGAGCATACAACTCTTTTTGGGTTTTGCGAAGTCTGTGACTTAGCAAATTTGCACGACTTTTCTGTTTTTCATTTTCGAGTCCCAACTTTGCTAACTTAGCTATTACATCTCTAAGTTCTACATCTTTGTCTTTCAGTTGCTCGTCTTGCTTTTTCACTGTTTCTTCCAAAAGTGATTGTTTAATCTTCAATTCCTCCATTTCTTTTATGAAACACGAAGATTCACTTGCTGGTTGACTATTTGAGTCTTTTTCAAAAATGTTTTTTTCTTGCGAAACTTCAATACTCTCGGCATCAGCTTTTCCATTACATCTGGCTACTCGTCGGTGACACTCGCATTCGTAAACGGGGAGAACAGTGTCCGGAATGTTGCGAATAGTAGTACCCTTTGGAAGATCAGGAAAATGCTCATAACATACGCGCATTTTTTTTAGTTCCTCCATTGGAGTGCCTGTATAAACAGAAACATCCATGATTGAGTAATACCAAATAAAATAAATTAAACATTATAACATGTTCTCTTTGCAATGTGATGCTTAAAATTAGAATAAATTTACTCTATGTCAAGATTAAAAATGTCGTCATTACTGTCTGAAGAACAAACTGTCCTCACTTATAACGAACCTTATCTAGAATTTTATTGCAACGAAAATTCTTTTTTTCGATTTAGTATATTTTTAAATTCGCCAATTAAGCGATCTTCATCGTATTATAACTGAATAAAACTTATAGGCACGTTCAAACTTAATTGTATATTATGTAAAATCTTTAAAGTCTACCAGAATCGAAATCTTAAATCAATAGGGAGCCAATAAAAAATGCTTGAAATGGAAATTTTGAAAAAGATTTGGTGAATGTGCAGAGTCCGCACATTTGTTAAAAATGCCTTAAATTGAACATTTTTCTTCGAATCATAGTGGTTTTCTTAATTGAAAGAATTTTCAGAAGTTTTATTTAAAAAACATTAATAACGCTTGAAACAGGGTATAGTTGTTACCGCTGGGTTTATGTTTATAGTAAGTTTTTTTTGTTTTCAAACGTTAAGTGAATGTACAAGTAGCTGAGTGGTCTAAGTTCTTGGACGTCGTGTTGGTGGACTCGAGTTCACATCTCGGTCTGGAAGCATTTTTTTTTTTTTTTTTTTTTTTTTTTGGAAAAACTATTCTTAAGAATAACTCTGACTAACATTTTGTACTGTAGATAATGAACAACTTTTATTCATATGATAAAAATTATTAATACTAATGTTTGAAATTTTGAATACAAAATCGAGATTCTTAACTTCATATCATTTCATTGAAAAATTCCAATATACCACGTGCCGCAATCCGAAATGCAGTTAACAAAAATCAAACTTAGTTGAAAAATACATAGTTTATATTACGAAATGCTAAAGTAACTCACAAAACTTTTATATATTTAACGTATAACTTATAGTTGAGCAATTCTTCCAATTTTTACTGAACAATTAATTTGCGAGCTGAAACGTTGTAATTTTATATTCGAACCAAAACGAATTTTCAGAAAATTTTATTCTGTACAACTGTCGATTTCTGTTAGTTTCTATTCCTTGTCCCGACCTTGACGGAAGGTCCCTCGAGACTCATCAGGACTCTTGGAAAGCTTTCTGTTGTTTTAAGGACCACCTAAGAAGGTATCATTCACAGGGACGCACAGTGGTACGAAATCCCAAAAACCTGGTCAAAACCATAAAAAAAAATTGCCTGGAAATTCGTTCTTTATCTCAAATTCCATTAGGGAACCATTCAGGGCACCTATTTTTGTAGCCATGACTAAGCTTATTCTAAAACATTGCATCAGAATTCATTACAAACTCAGCGTTCGAGCGCGTTGCAGCCTGAACGCTATTGCAACTTGGAAAAGTTCAAAATTAAATATTAAAATAAAAATTTCGTGAACATCGCACTGCAATTATGAAAAATGGCTGGAAGGCAGAAAGGTATGTAAAATCTAAATACGTTATTGTTTCTGTAACATAACTGCACTCATAATAAATAATTTTAAACTAATTATAACCAAAAATACATATTCAAAAATGAAAGAATTTATGTTTATGAGTATGCTAAAAAAAAGTCCACGGAATTCCGCAATGAAATTTTTTGCATATTATTCGGTACACATTTATTGTGCAAAATAACCAAAATTCAGCTGCCAATATCTGCCTATGCGGCTGTTATAAATTTTTATATATTGAAACATCTCATACGCAGTAAGACAAAATCCATAAGAGCGTGAGCATGTCCAAAGTAAAAAAATTGCTTTGTGGTTATCGAAATCGTATGAGATTATGAAGATTATGGGTTTTTGTGTCGCTAATCATGAATATAATCTTAAACTACAACAGCAACAAAATGGTGGCCACAAAATGGCGGACACATTTTTTTCATAATTGCTAGATTTGTATAAAACTTAAAATTTAACTGTTTTTCCGGTCCCTGATCACGAATAAGTCTAATTCAAAAAAGTAGCTACAAAGTGGTGGAAAAATGTTCTCAATTATCACTCGATTGAGATGAAACTCAACATAAAGGGTTATTTTAGGCAATTTATTGAAAACTTCAGGTCAAAGCTTGATGGACAATTGAAATAAGAATACATCTTTATATTCTATTTTATTTTCCTTTTTATTTTTATAAGTATATTTATTATTTATTTATATTTATTATTTATTTATATTTTTGTATAATTATTATTCCAGATCCAGATGATACACTTGGTCTCACAAGAAAAGAAATTTTTCATTCATTAAAAGGGCATTTCAATGAAGAAATTCACTTTGTTTACTTAACGATGGGGAAGGAAATGTCCAAAAAACTAAAATGTTGTTTCACGTTAACTGAAGACAAGAAATTGACTTTACGCAACGTTTTCCAAAAAATCAAGACCAAGTGGCAAGAAGTTCATCGGACAGAAAATATATTTTTGAAGAAATTTGAGGAATGGTTGAGCAAGTTTGTTCTTCTCGCTGCTAAGCAAGAAAATTTTTCAAAGGAATCATCCAACAACAAACTGGGTGGTCGCCCTTCAATCACTTTTAGTGAATCAAGTGATAGAACAAAACGAAGAAAAACAAAGGACATCAGAGACAATAGAACTAGTGAAGAATTAGCCTATGCTACCCAACTGAGCTTGAGGGCTGAAGGGAAATTGGACGCAGTACATGTTCTACAGGACATCACGTCTGGCAGCCCATCGAAACCATCCAAGTATAGAAAATCAATACAAATGATTGAAGAAAAAACTTTTTCAGATGATGAAGCGTTATCTTTGTTAATTGAGTCTAGACTTTCGAAAAATCAATATCTCATTCTCAGGCAAACGAGCAGAGGAAAAAATTGTAAATTGTTTCCACCCTATTCAAATGTTTTGCAAGCCAAAAAAAACTGCTACCCCAATGACTCAGAACTTACAATAAATGAAAGTAAAGCTGCTGTCTCACTCCAAGCATTATTAGACCATACAGTTCAAAGAATAATAAAAACTCAATCCGATGTTATCAAAAGCCTTTCACATGAAAACGTTTGTGATTTGACTATGATCTGTAAATGGGGATGTGATGGAACATCAGGCCAAAAGCCTGATGTTCCATCCATGAAGGCCAAAGCAGCTATAAACAAAAATTTTCTAATGAGGAGTGCAAAACCGATGCCAACATTTTTTTTACTTCACTCGTACCACTAGAAATTTCCTCTGTTAACCAAGTTGAAAACATCAAAATTATTATTTGGAAAAATCCACGTTCATCATCATCCCGAATCTGTCGCCCAATAAAAATTCAATTTTTGCATGAAACAGCTGATATAACACGAGAAGAAGTTGATAATATAAAAGCACAAGAACAAAATCTCACTCCATTTCACACAACTGTTGACGGCAAAAAAATCAGCGTCAATTACAAATTGTTGTTTTTAATGGTAGATGGTAAGGTTTGTAATTCCGTTGCCAATGTATCATCAAGTTTACGCTGCTATCTTTGTCACGCGACTTCTAAAAATTTCAATGACATTGACAACATTTTAGAACGGCCAATATTGAAAGAACATTTAGAATTCGGAATTTCGTCGCTTCATGCGTGGATACGATTTTTTGAATGTTGTCTGCATCTCTCATACCGACTCGAAATTAAAAAATGGCAGATTCGTGATAAAAATGAAAAGAATGAATTTGAGAATAGGAAAAAAAGCATCCAGAAAGAATTTCGTGAACAGTTAGGGTTGATCGTCGACCAACCTAAGCAAGGATATGGAAGTACGAATGATGGGAATACGGCAAGATGTTTTTTTCAAAATTCTACTGTTGCTTCAACTATTACGGGGGTCGATGGGGATTTGATAAAAAAATTTCATGTCATTTTACAAGTGATTTGTTGTGGTTTTGAAATAAACGTCAAAAAATTTCAAGAGTACGCTCTAGATACTGCCAGATACTTTGTACTTCAGTATCCTTGGTTTTAAATGCCCACAAGTGTACACAAAATCCTCATCCATGGTCATCTAATCATAGATTCCTCCCTACTTCCTATCGGCCAAATGTCTGAAGAGGCTCAGGAAAGTTGCAACAAATTCATAAAAAGGTACAGAGAGGATTTCGCGCGTAAATGTAGTAGGGTGAAGAACATGGAAGATGTTTTTTGCAGGCTTTTGGTCGCATCGGATCCTTACATTTCAAGTCTGAGAAAATTACCTTCAAAAAAATTAAAATCATTGTTACCCGAAGCAATAGAGTTGTTAGGTAATCCTTCAAATGTAAAAATCACTGATAATACTTCTAATCACAACATCGATGATGATGAGAGTGATGAAGATTGTGACGATCTCTCCGATAGTGATTAGTCAAAAAAGCGTTTGTGGAACAAACGCACGAATAATGAACACGTTCGTTCTTTTTCACATTTATTCAAAATTGTCGTCGTGGTTTGTCGTGCTATTAGATAAATTAAAATTTATGTACGTTTATACATTTTTCTACAGTAAATTAAGAAACTAATAAACTTTTGATATCACATACAATTTTTTATTTCACTTTGGATTTCGTCCACAATTGTGCAGAGACCTTTTTTTCCTTTCAATCATGATCAACGCCAGAGACCCGAGAAACTCCTACATGCTGAGTTCATTACAAATCCGGCGAGTATAAGAAATTTTTGCACCATTTTGTAGCCGCCATTTTGTTTTTTTATTCATTTGATATCAAATTTTCAATCAGCGACCCCAAAAACCCCTGCATATTGATTTTCATACGAATCCAACAATTTAGAAGAAGATGGCCCGCCATTTTGTAGCCGCCGTTTTGTTTTTTTCCTCATTTGACTTCAGATCCGTGATCAGCGCCCCAAAAAACCTTTATCCCTACAATTTTGTAGGAATTCAATAATTTCAAAGCAAACTTTTTAGTTTTGGCCAGCTTTTTCGGTTCCTGTACCACTGTGGGACGCATCGAATACAACCTTTCGAGGTGCGGTAAGGGGAATTTCAAAAAAAATATGTATTTTTTCTCTGAGTTTTTTATTTAAAAAAAATCGTATTTCGGTATCATGTGTATACTTTTTGAAAACTATCGTTGAAAATACTGTTTAATCTTTACTTCGTAACAATGGTACGTTCTTGTTTCAGTTGAATTAAATTAAATGAATTAAATTGAATAAAATTATGCTTTTCAACTGATTTTCTTTTTTCGGAACATGTTATTTAATATGTTTTCAATATAGCTTCTTTTATGACATAAGTGTAAAATTTTTCTTAATACTTACAGCCGATCATATGCTCAAGGTGAAGATTTTTCAGCCACAAATTCGTAAGATTTGCATTTCACAAAGGTAATCCGTGTGAAGGTAGTCTTGACGGCATTCCGCAGCCGGAAACACAACACGAACGAACCATTTTTAACGCAAAATAAACTTTTTTTACGCGAAAAAACTGAAATCTCGGAGTGCATTGAAGCGCGTGCAACGAAAAAATTCGGAAAAATTGACTTTCGAAAACAGGTAGAGAGCTGCCTTGCATATCTCGTAGCCTTCTTGGAAGCTCTTGGCGCTTCTCGATTTTCATTGGTCCCCGAACCAAAATGAATAATTACACATGAAAATTTTTACTGGTTTTTACACAAGACCTTAAGTTATTCAATCAGTAATTGCGGGGAATTAAAAAACCCTCATTTTTTTTCAAGCTTATTATTCTGAGAATGTGTGTACCTAAGCTTTCTCAACTTTGTCGAGTAAGAATCCTGCATTAATATCATAATGCATATTAATATTCCTAAATTATACATATTATACATGAAAGATCAAACTTCGTGTTTTTGTTTGAAATTGTATCATTTTATTCATTTCATAGAACGAATGACGTCTAAGTGTTATTTTTATTAAAAATTATAAAATTTGCTGTTGAAAAGTATAATAAGCTGCAGGTTCAAAATTTCTTTACAAATTAACGCAATCAGTGCACATTGTGATTTGGGATTCTATTTTTTGGCAGAGATTCGATTTATTGGAGAAACGGTGCATGCATATGCAGAAAATTGCGAGCACGATATTCACATGTTGCATGTATTTAACAATATTTTAAATTGTAAAGTCCAAATTTATTCAAATGAAAATTTTATACAAAAATAAATTACAGACATTAACTAAATGTTTCAGTATTTTCTCCTGTAGTTTATATGAATTTCGGTGTATCCAGAATACTGTGTTTTTTCTCATATACTGATGATAATAGCCTTTCAAACTTCACATATTACATAAACACATGCGATTCTATAACATTTTCGACTGCGCAGGGTTATTGAACTTGAAATACAATGATTTTGGATAGATAAAAAATGATTCAAATCTAGAATGACGCTTCTGGGTCATATAATAGTACATGTACTGTTTAGAGTGTTCATTAAATTGGATAATGCAAACTTCTTTCAAAAAATATTACGAGGAATGGTGAGTTTCGGTCGATTTTTATTACACTGTTGCAATTTCACTTTCACGCCACGTATTAAATTTCCTTTAGTCAAAAGATAATAATAATTAAAAAAATTTTTAATGTTAAAGTTAATTTTTCATCTGTATATTTCATTTTCAAATATGCGAATTTCGCTCAACATTCGACATTCGTATGCGATGTCTGAAATCTTATTTTATCGTACTGCAAGTGAAAATACTGCGACATTATATGAAAACGTTCTGAAAAAATAATTTACAAGTCGAAATCGGTAGAAATCGGATAAATCGACAGCATGGTGGAAAAGTTTAAAAAAATATAGACATCGAATTGCATCGAATGATGAAAATTGGAGATCACATCAATTCATTATCATCCACAAAATCAATAACTAAAGGACAGCTTTCCCGTTAACGGGCTTGTAGGGTATTTTAAACCCGGTTTGCAGTTATCGCGTCATGCCGCATGCGATCACGTGCGTGTGCTCTCACGCACACATTTACGTTCCCGCTCACGGATACTCCCGCTCTTCAGCAGCCAAAGTACCTAAGAGTGGGGAAAACATTTGCACGTTTGGGCTCTGCTTTGCTCCCCCTGGCTGCTGGCACTATTATGGTTATTCGACCAGCGCTCAAACTTAGCCACTGCATGTTGGCTTCAATTTTTTCGGCCGATGCTCAGTCCATGTGCTATATGGTCTAAGGTTTAATATGTTATCCTCAAAAAAAAATGAAAATAATCTTCTTCAACTTACCTGAGGGGTTTTCCTCCATATCGTAAGATGACAATTTTCACTCGCAATCACTTTCGTATAACAAGGAAACTTCGTTGAAAACTACTCTTGGAAAGAGGAAAATGACGAGTGTTCACCAAACTCCGACTTAGCGCACGCGTACAAGATAGGCAATCTGTTATTCGATTCTAGTTTTTTCATAGTAATATGGGGCAGAGCCCTCTGTATGAGAAAAATATGAAGTGAATATGGAAATCTGAAAACGATTTTTTGACTTTTGGCAAGCTTTTTCGGATTTTTGGACCACTGTTCTGCGTTTGCCCTGCGATTTTCTTTATCGTATTTCCGAGGATGCAGGGTCATCGAAAAACAAAGCAGTGAAGTTCGAAAGTTTTAACAACGAGAACTTTTTTTCTCAGGGGGTCCCGACTCCCATAAGAGCCCGTGGTCCGAATAATTCCGTCAATTTTGACATTGGAATCGATTCCAGCGCGGCCGTCTTCATACCGGGAAACATAAATCGCGCGGCAAATTTAAAGTTGTTTAAAATATCCCAAGAATATTGCATTGTGTTGTATTTTTTCTCATGTATCAGCTGATAATCCAAAATTGTCGAAAATAATCAAAAACAATAAAAACATTGATGTTATGACTTGTTTTTAATCGTTATATTGATAAAAATTCATTCCAAACAATGCCAAATGCAGCTAAACGTTTGAGTGTGTTAGTCCTATCCCCCTCCACCTCCCACCACTTACCACACACCTTGCCAATGTAAAAGCGGGCCGTCGCTTTTGTGTGCCAACAAATTCATTTTTCCCCTAAAGAAACCTTTTGTTTCTTCTATTATAAAGCTCTACTTTAAAATCACTTATATGAAGGTTGTGATATCTAACAATTCGTCGATTTTCAAATAAATATTGCACAAATGAAAGATGTGATATCCACAACGTCGCGTCGATCTATTCTTATATGATCAACTTCTTTTCTTTAAAAAAACGAAAAAAAATTTTTTCAAAAAACAAGTTGACCGAAGTATTAGTATCATACCATAAACTGATGATTTGATGTTGAAAGGCAAGCGACGGCCCGCTTCGGATACTGCTTTAAAACGGCCTTAAAAATTGATTATGATCATTTTTTCTAGACAAGAACGTATTTTTAATTATTTTCCGTTGTAATACGTGCTGTTGCAAGAAATGTCGAAAAATTCAGACATGAATATACTTGCAGATGCTTTTAAATTGGAATTGATGGCTTATGCGGGAAACCAGATATTAAACCTTGAATGACTGCTCAAACAATATTCAATTTGACTTAGTGGAATTGTTTTTGATCATATGTGCTGCTCTTATTTTTGAAAAAAATGTTGTGTATATGTGTTGGGCAAATTTTTTACAGAAAATTAGGCAGAATAATAGAATGATTCTAGTGAAAATATATACTAATTATATACAATATATACTAATTATATATTGTCATATAAATTATTGCTAATTATATACAACATAAGAATATTATGAATGAAAAGTTACCACGTTCGCCTTGAAATTTTTCTTATGAAAACGAATCGTTCAACACTTTTTGCCAAGTCACCTGCATTAACCATCTGCAGACAGCAACAACTTTTTCTCTTGTCAGTAAAATATCAAAGAAACGCTTACATAGTCCCTTTTGGATCGAAATCTTTCACGTGAGTATTTTTTCAATAAGAAAAATGTCATTCCGGTTTTATTGGTATAACAATTTTAGTCAAATGGAATATATTTTTTTAATGTGCATGCATGTAGCTAGAACTTTTAGAATCTAGACTCCACGGTTGCTGATATTTGGAACTCTTTTCGTCAGTTGCTCAACAAATTATAAATAATATATTGCATAGAGAGTTTTGGTATTGATTTAAGTCATAACAATATATTAGATGCACGTTCAAAGTGCAATCGATGGTCAATAAATATGAATACCTGGCTAACTGCGTACCTCATCCAAGTTCTATATACTCTGTTGATTCCATAGAGTAAATTTTCACTATATATCGAGTTTAGATACTGTCACTCAAACTAACAGTAAAAATTCATTTCCAGGAATTCAGAAAGTATATTTCGAATCATTTTAAGGCAATGTAATAGTAAATATAAATCTTCTATGAATTGCAAAATTCTCATCAGGTGAACGTATGAAAAATTTATTAGAAAATTAAATCCGAATAATATTTTTTTAGAGTGGCCTTATACGAAATGGAATATTTCATATGGAAATTCGGATCGTTATATACTTCATATAAGGATCACAGTTTAAAGTGTACATGTAGTTTGCACCTTGAGTAATAGGGAAGGTTAAGATAAGATAATATCAAGTGCGAGCAAACAAGTTGAAGAGTTTTGTTTAGCCCACCTGAAAAAATAAATGTTCAAAGCAAAAAAATTTTCTGAAAAATCACAACATTTAACAAGGCTAAAACGTTTATTTGAAAAATCAATGTACAGCAATAACTAGGCACTAAGTTGCTATTACAAAAAACTCGCCAATACTGTCAAGTGATCATGTTCATATAAAACATTCAGTTTTATGCGTCATCACAACGGAATATAATTAAAAATACATTCTTGTCTAGAAAAAATGATCATAATCAATTTGCAAAGCCGTTTTAAAGCAGTATCCGAAGCGGGCCGTCGCTTGCCTTTCAACATCAAATCATCAGTTTATGGTATGATACTAATACTTCGGTCAACTTGTTTTTTGAAAAAATTTTTTTTCGTTTTTTTAAAGAAAAGAAGTTGATCATATAAGAATAGATCGACGCGACGTTGTGGATATCACGTCTTTCATTTGTGCAATATTTATTTGAAAATCGACGAATTGTTAGATATCACAACCTTCATATGAGTGATTTTAAAGTAGAGCTTTATAATAGAAGAAACAAAAGGTTTCTTTAGGGGAAAAATGGATTTGTTGGCACACAAAAGCGACGTCCCGCTTTTACATTGGCAAGGTGTCTGGTAAGTGATGGGAGGTGGCGGGGGATACCACTTCGTTTGCTGTGTTCATTAAGGAGCATCATTTTTTTTACACTGAAATAAAATGATTTAATTGTAATGCTAAATAATAACAAACTTATAAATCAATCCTCTTTCGTAAGTGCTTCGTTCAATAATTTGCAGAAAAATCAATAATGATCCCTCGGAGCTAAAATGAAGAAAAAACTTCTCAAGTCATTTTGATCAAAATTCTATATTTAGCCTTAGTCCGGGCCTTCATCAGAAAAATAAATATCATTGAGAAAACCAATTATTAATCTGTTGCACAAATGAAATCCTGTTAGTGATTCATCCATAAACACAAGACAATCACCCCGTTTATAAATAAAATTTGATTAAGAATATACAAATGCATCATAGGCATCCCACTATTTGTCGTATTTCTCTCCTTCCATTTTTTATGCTTGTACAATAAATATATATTCTTCAATTCACGACATTATAACTTCACGTTCAATCAACAACTGACTTTTTTGTATATTCACTTGTATATTCTTAATCAAATTTTATTTATAAACGGGGCGATTGTCTTATGTTTATGGATGAATCACTTACAGGATTTAATATGTGCAACAGATTAATAATTGGTTTTCTCATTGATATTCATTTTCCTGATAAGGGCTCGGACTAAGGCTAAAATATAGAATTTTTATTAAAATGACTCGAAAAGTTTTTTCTTCATGCTAGCTCCGAGGGATCATTATTTGATTTTTCTGGAACTTATAAATCAAGTATACGATTTTTTTTGAATCAAGTAAAAGGATTTATGTATATCTTTGGCGTTTTTTTTTTAAATTACTGCTAAGTAATGTATATCGCATTATTAAAAAAACTCTAAATGAAAAAAATGACAAATTAAGAAATACTCGTACTCGAGAATTTTTGATTAATAACAAAGCTATAATTAAAAACAACTTTCAGAATATAACTATCGAAACAAAACGTTTACACGAACAACAGCAATAAGTTGCTTCGTATCACTTGTGAATAATTTTTTTCGGCTGACTAAAACTGTGCCATATATTCTTTCAATTTTAGCGAAAAATTAAAGGTCTTAAATATATAAAACAAAGTAAACATGAGTACCAGGTGTACTCCTAATTAATTTCAGGTTTTTTTGCAAATAAAACACATAATTCCAAAAAAACCGTCACCTTTATTTTATTCAAAGTATTTTCCATCGCTTTCTACACATTTTTCCCACCTTTCTGGTAAATTGTGGATACCACGCCAGTAAAAATCATTGCCTTTGGTGGTGAACCACTCGGTGAGCGATTTTTTGTACATTTTCGTACGAGTCGAAGCGCTGCTCAGAAAGGGCATGGCCCAACGAGGCAAAGAGGTGGTAGTTGGATGGCGCCAGGTCTGGTGAGTAAGCCGCATGATCAAGCACTTCCCACTTGAGCCTTTCCAGCGTGTCACGAACGACTTTCGACTTATGCGACGGCGCATTGTCGTGGAGCAAAATTACCTTCTTCTGTCGTTGTTGATATTCTGGTCGGTTTTCCACAATGGCTCGGCTCAAATCTTTCATTTGCTGTTTGTAGCGAACGGCATTTACAGTTTCACCAGGTTTCAGCAGTTCAAAGTATATAACACCGGACTGGTCCCACCACACACACAGCATGACCTTCCGACCGTAACGATTTTGCCGTGCCGTCGATGTCGATGCTTCACCTGGACTCACCAACGATTTGTTGCGCTTAGGGTTCTCCAAGAAAATCCACTTTTCATCACCAGTAACAATACGATGCAGGAAAGACTTTCTTTTGTATCGTTGAAGGAGCATTTCACAGGTCACTTTTCGATTCTCCATTCGTCTCTCGGTCAGTTCATGGGGCACCCACTTTCCACACTTCTGAATTTTTTCCATGGCTCGCAGACGTTTGAAAATTGCTTGCTGTTGAACTCCCAACGCATCTGCAAGCTGTCGTTGCGTTTGCGTGTTGTCTTCATCTAATAATGCTTGCAATTCGGCGTCATCGAACGATTTTCGCTTGCCGGAGCGTGCGGCGTCGTTCAGGTCAAAATTTTCATTTTTGAACTGTCGAAACCACGTTTCACATGTTCGAAGTGTTAATGCACGATCACCATAAACTTCCACAAGCGCACAGTGGCTCTCGGACACTTTTTTCCCCTGATTGAACATGAAAAGCAATGCATGGCGCATATGCTCAAAATTCGGTACAAAATTCGACATTTTTGAAGCGCAATAAAAACTTACTGGAAGATTTTTTCGAGAAAATGTCAACGCAGTTCAAGCACTCGATATGACTGAAAAAAATGACATATGGTATGTGTTACCAACAGCGGTACAAAACAGAACGCCATCCATTGAAAAACCCGGAAATTACTTAGGAGTACACCTGGTAAATGCAAATAATGACACAGAAGTAAATATTTCGACAGATGTACTTCAAGATTTAAGACTGTTAACAAAGCTATATTGAAAAACAATAGCTTAAATATTACTTTTGAGATACTGGAATAATTTTCTTAAACAATAAAAATGACTACAAAGTTGTTTCCTATTAGACTGAGATAAATCAAGCGGAATCATTCCTCCTTAGACAGAAATGGTTCCTGCGTGAAAAAAAGAAAGCGTTCAGGAAAAATTAGCGAAAATCAGGAAAAATGATAAATGTGTGGACAGAAAAGGTTATATTTTGGAAGAGACAGTTTCCCCGAAACAAAAACCTTATCAGTCCACGGAGTAGTCATTTTTCCTTGTCACTTTCATTCGTTTAACAGGAATCATTTTTACCTAACAATAAGGAAGAATGTTTACTTCTCAGTTCTCTCAGTTTAATGAAACGAATAATTTTTTTTTCATAAATTGAAGCTGTTCCGTGAACTTCTATTGCATTTTTTATGAAAATTACTAGACAAAAACGTAAAGCATTGTTTAAAAATTGCAAAGTAAAGATAATGACAAATTAAAAATGTCTATAGCTATATTCGATTATTTGCTAATTTTCGATTCTCTACCAGGCTATAATACAAAATATTACTGTTATGTCAATCAAATGATTTCTACAAACAACAATGATATCAACGTTGCTATATCAGTCATCAAATAATTTTTCCACAATGGAGTTAACCGGTTCTATGAATGTGCAGAAAAAAGATTTAACAAATAAATTCTCTTAATTTGATGTTAGATTTGTAATCAGCGTACGAAACAACTACGAATAGCATTTTAATCTAGAAAACAATCTATATTTTCATGAACCTGAAGTCCTGAACATTTAAATTAAAACGAAAAGTAAAGTTACATAAATTTTTTAATTATAGTCAAAGGGAGGATTGTGTTCAATACTTTGTTGGGTTGCATAAAGTTTGCTGTTTTAGCTGAAAATTCCTTGAAAGCAACATGGAAATTTTTCTTTTTGAATACTTGTTTTTTTTTCTCCTTTGTCGTTAAATTTTGAATGTTCGAAACTTCATATGAATGTTATTTCTCAAAATTAGTATAAACGAGTTGCGAGAATAATAAATCTTGCAAATCAAATAAAATAACTTTTTTTATTTTGAGTTTTTTGTAAAATGGCAAAGGAAAAAAAGTCTTTAATTTCATAAGGCATATCGGGAGTTTTTTTTCACAGGGAATAGGATATACCTTGTACTTTAAACATTGTATTTTTCTTGGTTTTAACGAATGCCTTAATCGAAAAACTATATCATGTGTAAAAAAAAGTCAATGAATACATATTTAGCTTTCATGCGGTTATAACAAAGTCTTCTATATAAAAACAATGTCATTTTTCGATAGAGGGAATTGTAAAAATATAAAAAAGATACAAATACCATATTAAAGTTGAATATATTCGTGTTTCATGAAAAAAAAAAATTGCTTCCACCGGGAATCGAACCTGCGATCTCGTGCTTACGAGGCAGACACTATATCTCTTACGCTGATATTCCTTTTGGGATGCTGTCTTTGTAAAGTATGTAGCTCTGCTACATTTATTTTTATAAATATTCTTCGCTCACTAATGGCCGTATTGATGAAATATTTTACGTGCATACTTGAAAGGAAAGATATATTTCATTTTAATGGAAAGTGTGGCCGTCATTTATAGTATGATTCCACGTCCGACACGATGTATGGCCAAAGCGAAAAGCGCGACATAGGGCTCAGTCAGGCAACCCCAGCAAGATTCGGTTCCCTTAGGGGACCTAGCCTTCCCCGAGCCATGCGGTCGTAACAAAATATAGATATAGCGATTGTTTAGCGATCGAAGTAAAACGGGCAAATCTCCGAGTAGAAAGGGACAGAGAAAGCGCGTGGCTGTAGTGAGAGGGAAAAAGAGAAGTTGCTTGTATTATGTTAAGAGTCCGGACGACTTCGCTCAGGTCAGGGCCGTATATTGCTGGCACCTAATGAAATACTGTTTTTTTTTTAAATTGTTTATTCTTAAAAAGCGACGGCATAGTCCTGCCGGACTTTGTGATTATGAATTTTAGTGAAAATGTCATATATTACCAACAATTCCTACCAAATAATCTGAGTGGATGAAAATATGTTAAACAATGTAAAATAAATATAAAATATCGATATGTGAGTACATAATGGTATGAAATACAACTATTAATTTAAATAATACTAATCTATTCCTCGTAATTTTATTGAGAGAAAAATAATTTCTTTTTATTTTTATTATAATATTCATTTTTTTTTAAATTACATCGTTTTTGTATTTTATATATATATGTATATAAATTCGCTGCCAGTGGTATGAACCCAGCAAATAGGCTGTACTCGTCCATTGCATTTTCTATGTTTTGTGTGTTTTTCTGAAATAAGAATAGCCATTTTCTCATTGTACTTAACCAATTCGTGTCTATGTTGATTCATTATGTTCTTACCTACCACAAACTTTTTCACTCGAGGCCGCAGTCCATGGCCCGCCTCGCAAATTTTCTTGTACTCCCTGCCTGTTATCTCCCCCAACAGCTCATCGTAGACCCTCTTGTCAAGCTTGTCTGCGATGGCGCTAACCAGAATCGTTTTTAGTGCCAGCTGTTTCTCGTTTATCTTGGGTGGAAACAATGCAACTGTGTTTTTCGTTCCATTTATAATCATTATTTGTAAATAAATAATTTAAGATTTATACTTCGTAACGGGTAAAACCCAGACCCGGAATTTTTCTCACGTTACCAAAACAAACAATAAGAATCTTGAACCATGAAATCCGAAAACCCTCGACGAGCAAACCCCGACCACGAGTCCCGGCAGCGGGGACAACCCACGCCGCCCCCGGAAAACCCACGCCGGCACGAAAGAAAACCTCACCGGGCCGATGCCGGAGAGGGGAGTGGGCAAGGGGATGATGCAAAGTTTTCAATATCACACACATTCCAGAATATACTTGATTCGCACAATAATAAAAGAATATATTCAAATACCAAAGAAATTATACATAACATGACATAAATCCTCGATACCTTGATCATACCCCCGCGCACAAACAGTCCCGGAACCCCAAAACCTCCTACTCACACCGGAGGCCTCCTCCTCCTGACGCCGCCATGGCCGAGCTGCTCCTCGTCGCCCTCCCGCGACGACCCGGTTATCCTCAGCTGGCCATCCTGGTCAGGAACGCCTCTATGCTCCAGCTGCCCACCTTGTTCCTTGCTATCCCACGGGTTTCCCACGACAGATCAAACCGAAACGGACAATGCCCACCAAAAAGAAAAAGGAAAATTTTCCAAAGAAACTTCAAAACCGCAATGTAGCCCCGAGCGGTTCCGTTTTGCCTCTCGTCAACTCGATTCTCTGACGCGAACTGCCGCGACCGTCGTCGCGCGCGCGAGGACCCTCGCTCCCTACCACGCTGGCACCCATAGGCGTAGCGGGCAAAAAAAAGCAAATCATCTTTAAGTGACGGTTGGGCTCAGGAAAACCGCGCCAAAAGAATCTAAATTCTCCCAACCGTCACAACTTGTACGAGCTACATTTTTTCTGCGTGGATATTAAGCTTTATGTGTACTATCCATGCAAAGTAAAAATAACTCACCTCACAAAACCTTGCCCTTTTGTCATCGCCGAGATGGCGTAACACGCCCAATCTACGGCGATCTTTTCACTATCCAGCTCTGTCAAACGTCTGGTAACTTCACATTTCTTCACTTCCTCCCAGAAACCTTTGATACCCATTCTGCAATCGACATATCATATTATGCATTTGTACTTCGTAATAAAATACAAGTTCTGTCTAATTTTTATGACGAATAAAATATTATTAAACTTCGAACGCTTTTCTTTAACCGATGAATGAAGTCAATAAGAATCTTTGTTATTAGATATATCACACTGTTGCAATGGTAAAACAGGTTCTCATGCCTTTTTGTTATTTTTTTCTGTCGAACTTAAATGACTCTGAGTTAAATTTGTAACCAAAATCCTACAACCTTAAGTAAATTACTATTTGGTTTTATTTGTTGATAGTTGCAATTTAAAAACATATTTTAATTTTTTATTTCATAAAAAGTATTAAAATTTTTTTGTAACTAACATTACTATGTTTTAACGAATTCTCTTTTCTTAACTTCGTTAACGTCTATGCCCCAGCACACCTCTCAGCGCAACAAAGTGACATGAATTCTAGATTTCAAGTCCCTAAGAGTGTTTTTTAAAAGAAAAACCGCCTGAAGTCCGGGTCTGGAGCTTTCTGTAGCCGTTTTCCCGGTATAGGAAAACGGCTACCACGGTATAGGAAAATATCACGTGAGATTGATTTAAGCTAAATGAACTTCCTGCGATGCTTGCAGCACACCTCGCAGAGTATCGGATTCATATGCTCATTCAAGAGAATGTCCCTATGAATTGTTTTTTAAAAGAAAATTGTCTCAAGTCCGGGTTTAGGGCTTACTATAGCCATGTTTTTGGTCTGGCCCTCGTAAGATTTATTTTATTCAATTCAATACCTTCTCACGCCTGCAGCACACCTCGCAGAGTATCGGATTCATATGTGGCGTGGACTGAAGAAAGGATACTAACAGCACCAAAAATCGAATTCAAGATAGTCAGTGATTCTGAATATAGAAATCTTACTCTATCAAACGAGTCTACTCTTAAAAATATATAATTTTTTTATTTAATAAAAAATTGAGGTACAAAATTGGACGGTCCATGCTACGCTTAGGGACTTTCTCTTTTCAATCTCGTTTTTCTCGAAAAGCGGCGAGATGCTGTTAGTACCCTTTCTTCAGTCCACGCCACATATGTTTAATCAACTCAATGTCCTTGAGAATTGTGTTTTTAAAGAAAAACCACCTGAAGTCTGGGTCTGGGGCTTACTCTAGCCATATTCCCGGTCTGGCCCTCGTAAGATTTATTTTATTCAATTCAATACCCTCTCACAATGAGTCAGTGTTTCAATCTAATTATTATATGAATGTGTGACTCGATAAGTTTTTCCAGTTTATATCACGTTGTCTCGTATTTTTCTGATAAAGATCTATACAGTGCAGATGATGTTTGTGTTGTGAAACTGTTTCATTTATGATGATTTTTTCATATAATAGAATTAAATTTACAAGACAAATTTTATCTTTTCGGAGTAGTAATGATCTCTATATTTTCAAAGATCATTTCATGAGTTTTGTCGCAAAATTTTTTAAGTTTTTTTTCGAACCATTGACATGAAGTCGATTTCAATTACATATCGAGCCATGACAAATCAAGACTTAACATATACTCTAATAAAACATCTACTGCTCCGTTTTTGTATTTTTCAAAAGTTCCCAATGATTGATCCCTCGGAGCTAATAAGGTGTAAATAATTAAAACTTCACTGTTCTTTTCCTTTCTCTATATTTCGGCTAAAAATTTCCGTCCTCTTCAGGAGATATAAAAATTGATAACAATATCTATCCGAACCAAATGGGTTGTAGTGCGCCCCTTTCCATATTCCTTTTAATAAATTCAAACTCTTATCTAACACAGATGTTCTCCAACTAACACAATATAATTATACACCAACTAGGTCGTCATTCCATAAACAGCAAATGAAATTGAATCATTGGTCAATATTCTGTCACAAATTGGGTCGTCATTATTTTATAAGACCATAAATAAACAAAATTTTATAATTTATTAAAAGGATTTATAATTTATAATTAAAAGGATTTATGATTTATTAAAAGGAATATGGAGAGGGGCGCTCTACAACCAATTTGGTTCGGATAGATATTGTTATTAATTTTTATATCTCCCGAAGAAGGCGGAGATGTTTAGTCGGAATATAGAGAAAGGAAAAGAATGGTGAAGTTTTAATTATTTACACCTTATTGGCTTCGAGGGATTAATCATTGGGAACTTTTGAAAAATTAACATATACTCTTGACATCAAAGACAAGGATGTCAACTGGGCGGGACTCTAATTTTTCGTGGGCGCATAAAGTGTCTTAAAAATCGGTTTGACCTTTCAAATTATACGGAAGTGTTGCAGTTAACAGTATAAAAAATTTCTCATTAAAAAATTTTTTGATCGATTTTGTTGTGATTACCATTATATGAAAACATTATTTAAACAAATAATTGTTATTGTTTTTGAATGACTCAAGTTGATGATGCAACACTTACGGGACTGAATGCTGATATTATTAACTTTCGAAAAAAAAAATTTTTAACGATAGCATCAGTAGAACCAGAGATAATGAATTCAACATGTAACAGAATAATTGAATAAAGCATTGAAATTCACAATGATCATATTTAAAAAAAAATTTTTTTTTAAAAAAACCTCGCATAAGTGTCTTCTGATGTACTGTAAGAACTTCATTGAAAAAAATGAAGGAGATTTGGAAAGTTCGAAATTTTTTTGATCCAAATCTGTGCGAGTTGCAAAAGAATGAAAAAAAGCACATTTTTTAAATTAGCAGACTCGAATACACAATTAAATCAATTCAGTTATGCAGGATTCTCGCAGACTAAATTTATTAGCTGTAGAGAATGTGCAGAGATTTAAAATGATTACGATCTTGCAGATATGAGCTGCAGAGCATTTGCAGAAATTAAGAAACGTTGCAGAGAAAAATGTAAATAGAAGGCAGAGTTTTGCAGACATTCACAGACTATACGAGAAATAAGGTTCCATTATTTTATTTGAATGTTTCTGATGATGAATATTACGTCCCGTAATGAAAATTACGAAAACATGAAGATATTCTGGGAACAAACACTGCTATAAAATGTTATTGCAGTATTGTTACCCTTGCCGAATTGTAAACATAAAGTTCACAATAACATCATAGTTATTGTAAAAAATGAAATAAAATACATAAAATATAAAAAAAAAATTAATATTATTAGATCTCAGAAACATCTGACACAGTGTGTTTTCTTTTACTTAGGATGAAGAAAGTTTATTGTTATTCTCAACGTCGCAAAATGTGAATTTCAGAAATCTTCTGCAATTGAGATGTAGCTAGGGTACTTTCTAGAACAAAAAATGTATATATGTTCTCTGAAACCAATGACATATGTGAACAACCGGAAGTGGATGGTTGGTTGATAGGTAAAGGCATGATTGCGGGAAAGCGAGAAGTGGATGGTTCTGCTGTTGGAAAGGGCTGATGGGTAGGAGCGAGGTGAGATAGAGTTCGAGTGGGCGCCAAAGGTTCGGTTGGATGGTCAACAGCAGTATGAGCATCGTTCGAAAATGGTGGCGCAAAACATCCGGCGACGTAATTGTCAGCAGGCACGGGATCACCTTGCAGTTTGACCCTGGATTGAAATTGGATCACAGCCTCCGGACGAAATGTCTTCGACAAATTCGCACATTCTGAACCACGGCTTCATCTAAGGCTAAAATTAATAATAATCAGTGCATTAGCATGTAATCAAGACATTAATTGAATAGCGAATGTTATCTTCAAAAACAAATTATTGGCACTATTTTTCCTAAATAATTTAAAATATATATACCGTATGTGTTTTTATTGTTATTGTACAATTTTAGGTTTTGGAATAGTAATATAAGCAAAGTGTAAAATTATAAAGTAAAGTGTGACGAGCGGGGTTTCACCACTCGTCTAGATTTAATTTTCATAGAATATTTTAAAACTATTGAATTTCGTTTTTATAAGAATTCTAAAAGGAAGTTAATTTCTTAATAACGTTCTGATAACTATAGCTCCGCCAGCAATCACGCTTACAAACGACAAGAGGAAATCAATTTTGATAACAACAACTTTATACTTTATTCGCTCGACCTTTCTAGCACAAGAAATAAAATCATTTTTCAAATAACAACTTCTTGGATCATCCATTTTCTATTTTTAGCTTATTATCTAGTCTCCGTTCATGCTAACGGAAAAGATGAAATGACTTCTATTTTTTTTTCAAACTTGTTATCAATTCAACTTCCTCTTTGAAATATAAAAGATAAAACTATTTTTTGCATAATGATGACTTTTCATTTTTTCTATCTAATGATGACCGGATGTGAATGGACCGAAAAAGGGTCCGTTTATTTCCTTTCAGAACCGTATATAAACCCGCGCGTTTCAGGTAGAATTGGAAGTAGTTCTCGAGCTCTCAAACCGATAGCTTCTCATAGGAGACAGCCCAAGGGTTTCCAAAAGCGAAAGACTACTTTCGAGGTCCAAAAGGGCTCGACCTCAAGACAGCCCAATAGCCTCATATTCCCTGGTATTGATTTGATGTAAATACCCAAGCTGTGCTTGAGGTCCGCTATCTGTCAATACAAGGCTAAGAAAATCGAAAAGTAAGCTTTTGAATAACTTCCTACTTTTTTATTTGAATAAGTCCACTTCGTATTATTCTCGTCATCATTCGAGCGTCGAGACTTGGTCTTGGCAGGGCAAGTTCCGAGCTTAACTTGACTAATGATGGCAAGGAACAAAGGGACTTCAAATATTACTTCGAATGAATAACATCTCAAGGTATAAATGTCGAATCTGCCAATTAAAAATTTACAATGAAATATTTTCTCAGTGCCCACCGTAGAGAGTCTAACATGGTGTTTAAGAAGCATAGCCAGACGTAATAGAATTAAGCCGAGTTCAAAGAAATCAGTATTCAAGAAGAAAGGCCTCCTCAACATATATCACCGTCTGTGGGTACTGAAAAGGTTGCCCTCAAGCGAGAATATCTTGATAGAAGAAGTCGATTCCCTCATCGCTAAACAAGCTCCTTTAGACTATGGAATTCCCCTTGTTCCGCCGGAAAAGAAATTAGAATTCAAATGCGTAGCTTGTAGTGCTATCCAGGATCTTTTGTTCGATGTTGCTCCAGTAGATAAGGAAATCGAAACGATTCTTTCCCCACAAAGAGAGGCGGAAATACCAGATCAGGATTTCTATGACGCCTTAGAAAAGAAATATTTTTATTCAGCAGAGTTCAATGACTGTCTGCCAGAGCCATGCCGACGTAAATGATCAAAATTAAAGAGATTATATTGTAACTTCTGGAATTGTATGTTTCATGTAACAAGATTGTTGATAATAATAACGTCGTTCAGGTGACATTCTAAAGAATTCTTGCGTTTTGCTTTTATCCTTAAAACAATTTCCCGACTCCCTTTAAAAGGTCGGATCAAGGGCCACCATAGGCCGTTGTCTATGGAGGGTCCTTTTCTGTTTCGACGAGATAAAGAAATATTTATTCCTAGGCATATAGCCTAACAGAAATAAAAAAGAGGAGAATATATAAATACTGTTTTTTATTTCGGATCTCACTCGTCACAGAAAAAAAATGGCGCTGCGAACAGGGTCTTAAATTGTTTTAAGGGGGGAAAACTGATCATTCATGACTCTGGCAGTATAAATAATAGGATATAAGACACAGATAAAAGGATAGAATATAAGAATTGCGAAAATTTTCAACGAAGTTTCCACTTGTGCATATCGAGTTTAGAAAGAAAAGAACTAATCGCAGAAATAGAACTTCGAGAACCGACTCTCTTGACTGAAATAAATACCTTAGGGAAATTTCCGAATTACCCAAACCAATAAAACGCTATCTACAATTCGAGCGTAGAATTTTAAGTCACCGAGTCAAGATACTGAGAATAAAATTACATGAACTCGGACGCAAATCGAATCGTTTCATTTTTTCCTTTCAAA
Source organism: Platygaster robiniae (assembly GCA_028476575.1). NCBI lineage: Eukaryota > Metazoa > Arthropoda > Insecta > Hymenoptera > Platygastridae > Platygaster > Platygaster robiniae. The sequence goes on along the minus strand of CM052019.1, from coordinate 34,678,864 downwards.
TGCCTCAAGATTTCAATCCGAGCTGTGAACCATCTCTTATAACTAGAAGTAATTTCGAAAGACTCTCCGAAGAAGAGAAACAGGAGTATGTAGCTCGCCAAATTCCAGATACCAAAAATCGCCAGAAAATCGCATCTGACAAGGATAATATAGGAACTGACAATCATGGACGTGAAAAGGAAGAAGTCAGGGATTTTGGCATAGCGAATCAGAAAAAGGTAAAATTCAAGATGGCTGACAATCACCTCAAATTACGGTATGTCATAGACATTGTTCCTCGTTTTTCTGGGGGTACGACAGAGCCTAGTTTCCGCGAATTTGCCTTGGCCTGTCGAAAAGCGAAGAAATTGCTACCGGACGAACTTGAGAGTAATCTCGCTGGACTAATTTCTGCGAGATTATCCGGAGTCGCCACCAGGGATTTTGAAAGCGACGCTCCTGGGACGATCGACTCACTTTTGAAGACCTTGCAAAATCTTGCTCCATTGGAGAGCACTTTTGAACTTTGTGGAAGCATGGCGCGGACGGTACAAGGGTTGAATGAAGATGTCAACACCTTCTTCTACAAAATACAAGACTTAGGAAATCGAATAATAGAAGTAATCAAATCCGAAAATGATGGTCAAATAGCAGCTGCCCGGTAAACAAAAATCGATCTTGAAGCATGTAAAGCCTTCATGAACGGGCTGAAAACAGAGATAAGATCTCTTATGACTTATACCAATGACTTGGCCATTGCTGGGCCCAGGGCTATTCAAATAGAGAAAACTTTAGAACGTCGAAACAACTTGAGACAACTGGTTACAAATTGCCTACTATGCAAATCTGGCAACCACGAAACTAGTGAGTGTCCGAAAATGAAGAACATCGAAAATCAGAAAAACTCATGCCAATTATGCAGAACACTTGGGCACGAGGCTCCCAATTACCCTTCTATGAGAAACCGCGGATGTCGATATTGCAAACGGGCGGATCACACAATAGAAAATAGTCAGTTCCGACCCATCAGAGTTGTCCAAATTCAGGAACCGTCCAACAACTACGTACAATACTCTAGGCCGAACAACAATGAGCCCAATCCTTACAACGATCGGCAAATATCCCGATACAATAATTCTGGTCCAAACACGCGGTTTGACAATCCTCGCTACCAGAATTCCTCGAATAATTGGCGCCAGGACAATTAACAGTCCCAGAATTCTTCCTACTATAATGGATTCCAAACTAATAGGAATTTTCAAAATCGAAGCTTCCAGAAAAGACAGAATTTTCAAAATCGAGATCGCCAGAATGGACAGAATTTTCTGGATCGAAATTTTCAAAATCAAAACTTCAAAATCGAGATCACCAGAGTAGACAGAATATTCAAAATCTAAATTTTCGAAATGGACAGAATTCTCAGAGTCAAAACTTTCGAAATCGAAACTTCCAAAGTAGATATGATCAAAACAACTTTTTCAATTCCCAGTCAAAAAACGGGGATACCCTCCTGCATGAGGGAGGCGAAACCACACCCAGCCCCCGATCCAAGTAAAAATTCATAACATTTCCACAGACGCTCCAACCACTCCATGCATTGAATTGAGAATAGAAAATAAAACTCTTAACTTTATGCTAGATTCTGGAGCCAGTATTTGCCTTATTAAAGAGAAATTTTTCAGAAACCAATTTATCAATGAATGTGAGAAAATTCAATTAACAGGCATTACTGAAGAATAAATCAATACCCTCGGTACAGTAATTTTAAATATTTTCGGAATACCAACTAAATTTTTCATTGTCCCTGTTTCTTTTCCAATAGAACCTCATGACGCAATTTTAGGAAACACCTTTTTTCAAAAGAATTCTTCAAAAATTAATTGGGCAGATCAGTGTTTCGATATTAAAAACCTTATAGTACCATTTTTGAATCGGACTTCGACCAAAATTACCACAAGTCAAGATTCTGTTAAGAAAGTTTCATTTACTATTCCCGCTAGGTCAAAAAAGGTCTTTCAGATCAATTTGAAGCTAACATCTCTGAAAACGGGATTGATCGAAACGATACAAATTAAGAATGGATTGTATGCTGGCGAAGCAATCGTTCGAAATTTTGAAGGAAAAACATTTCTACCCTTCACGAACAGCGCAGAAGAAGACATCAAGATCAACCTACCTGAACAGGAACTTCACGAGATTTTAGAAATTGACGAACGACAGGTTGATATAAATAAGAGCCCAAAGAAGAAAATCAAGATAAAACGGAAAAAGAATGAAAAGGCCACAAAAGTCTTTCAGATCAATACCAGAACACGCCTAGAAAAGTTTAAAGAGTTACTACGCTTAGACGATTTGAGTCCAGGTGAGGAAAAAGAAATAGTTAACCTTATTCGAGATTCAGCTGATTGTTCCCACTTACCAGATGAGCAGCTTACTAGCACGCACCTACATCAGCATTCTATCATCACTGAGGATAACAATGCCATTAACGCGCGACAATATCGATTTCCACCAAAATTGAAGGATGAATTGAATAGGCAAGTAGGAGAACTTCTTGAGAATGGAATAGTTAGCCCATCCTTTTCACCATACAACACACCCGTATTGATAGTTCCGAAAAAGGAAGATAGTCAAGGAAATATAAAGATGGCGAATGGGCCTCGATTTTAGGGCTCTTAACGAAAAGACGATCGGAGATTCGTATCCCCTACCTAATATTGTGGAAATACTAGACCAACTGGGAGGAGCCAAATATTTCTCTATCTTCGATTTAGCTTCCGGATGATTCCATCATATTGAAATGAAACCAGAGGACGCTCCTAAAACAGCTTTTTCCACAAGTCATGAACATTGGGAATTTGCAAGAATGCCGTTTGGGCTCAAAAATGCTCCTGCCACCTTTCAGAGGCTAATGGATGTCGTTCTCTCTGGCTTACAAGGAACAGAGTTGTTTGTATACATGGACGATATCGTGATTTATGCTAGAGATCTGAGTGAGCATCGAAGAAAATACAAGCTCTTGATTGAGAAATTAAGCAATGAACAGAAAATTTATTCTCCCAATCAATAACATGTAGAGATGAATTTCAAGACCATTCCAAATTGAATCTTGAATATTTCAATCCCCGAAACAAGTCATTATAATAAAAAGAAAATAACACTGTACAACAAAATTTGTGTTTTTAAAAATAACTTTAACGAAATTGGACTCAAATGGTTACTAAAGACCCCTTGAATCAAAGTACCAGAGGTTTTTTGCGATCTGAGCTCGTTTTGTTTATTATTTTGGAATTTAACAAATTTATTGACAACTTGGGCAGTTATCAATCGTTTTTTAATGTTCAAAAACAATTATATATGTTTTTGGACATAAGGATCTCATTTCTGAAGCAAAAAAATTAAAAAAAAAAAAAGAATCAAACGAATTAGAAGTATGATTCCCATTTATTTTTGATCCACTATTGCCCTCGCACCACGGGCGGTAATTGAGTAGAGTCCGGGCAGCATCAGCTTTCTCGTTCCGAAATTCTGAGAGCATTCAGGATCTTCCGGGCGAGAGAATTTAAGTTTACGTACTTTACCGTTTTTACACTTTGAGTAATGTGATAATAAGGGATCGCCCGTAAATAACGTGACGCGAATGTCATGATTTTTTACCCTTTCCGGCCCTTCGTGATACAATTCTCCATAAGTGTTAACATGAAGCGTGACATTCGACTTATCCTTCCCTCCTTCTCCTAAGAATGTCACTCTTATTGTAAATGACATCGATGTATCAATCAAATTTTTGCATTAATTGCGTCTTATTTAAAGCACTTTAGACGAATTCAAAACTGTATTTCGTAAAAGAAACTTCGAAGTATCAATTGAAAAAAAAAAAATGACAGTTTTCTGATAAGCAAATTTCGATGGCTAAATCTCGAAAATAATTTTAATTTAAACATTGTAACATTCCAATTGCGGGAAAAAAATAAAAAAATCAGAAGAAGTTACTTTTAAAATTCATAAAATGTGGGGGCAACTTGAAATATTTTAAAACAAGTTTTTTCTAAATTTTCCAGTCGACCTTCAGCTGATTGATACCAAGTTCCGCAGAAGAACCAAAAATGGCCATGAAAAATCTTTTCTACCAGCCTGTTAAAGTACGAGACTTTGGGAACGTCTTACATAATATTTTTATTGAAAAGAACAGATTACAAGTTTCTCGATTATTTTACATTCCTCTAATGCCTCCTCCGCGCACGAGCGTCCGTCTTTTTATACAAATTGATAAGGTAAAATTAGGTCGACATTGAATTATCAGTATTAGATAGTTATTGACATGTTTTCGGAGTTCATTCAATCGGAATAAAAGTGATATAATTTATGATTGTATTTACTAGAAATATTGATAAAAGTCGAAATGAGGTTAAACAAAAGTCTCATGACGTGGAAAAGGCGAAATTTTGAAATACTAAATAAAATGATAAGATTTCTATAACACCTCCCGGCGAAGATTGATGTCACGGTTCAAATGACCTTGACTTCATTCAGCATCTGGTTTGATGAGAATATCTCTCGGGACAGATAATTGTGTCTTGTACGGCGAAGCATCGGCATGTTGTTCAATGGGAGTCGTTTCTTCGGCTTCAGTGATGGTTTCAGGTGGAGAGTAATGCCGACTAATATTGTTGCTTCTTCGGTTGGACTAGGATCTCAGGCGTTTCGAGCAAATAAATCCAACTGTTTCCGATTAGCTTGTGCCATATACGAGCAGAACCCCTGATGATCTTCGTAGTACATGAGCTAGGTATCGATTCTTTAGTTGAGGTGACCAATGAAATTTCACAGTTTTCATTAGCGAGTGTGGGATATATAATCTGATTTTTACATAAATATTCACCAGGTGTGATTTCTTTACAATCATCAAAATTTTGTAAACGAACATAATCAGCTTTCCTATCAGATATGGCAAGGTACTTTGTAGTCGGTTCTATATATACGTAAGTACTTAATTTCCTATGAAAAACTGGCAATGGTATAATGTTAAGAGGTTAAATGTATCATCCCGAGTTATAGGGATACTGATAACGAAAATGATTCTATTATCCTTGCCGTAAACTATCAGTTCAGAAACCTCGAAGAGTATATGTGCATTTTCGTCGGTTAGCTCAAAAGGAAAACCTTTTCCATTCGATAGCAATCGTACATTTTTCCTAATGGATTGTATAAGTTCTGTGGGTGTTATCACCGCAGGATGAACAATATTCTGTTTGGCAAATAATACCGTATCTATTAGTGTCTCGTACGTTTTCTGTAATTGATTAGCTAAATATGTCATCTGAGTTATGTGTATTTCTGAATTACTAATGGCATTCAAAATTTGCATTTTATCAGCGACGGAATTCGTAAAATGATTAAATTTCTGTATATTCTGATTGAAAATGTCCTCATTGAGTTTTAATTTTGAAATCGATTCATCAAAGTTACTTATAGCACTCTTTACAACTTGTATCTGATCCTTTATTAAAAACTCGATATCATGGTGATCCTTATCTGTTTCACTTATAATCTTATCGTAATACTCGGCGTCGTTAGCGTCCAAAGATCCAGTTAACCATTTCCACATGGTTCCTATGCCATTAAAAATTCCACGTTTAATGCGATTATGAACAATTAATTTTTGAAGGGAGGTCTTCTGTGATTGAATTTGTTTAATCTGTTGATTTAGAAAGTTCAGAATGTTCTTACAGGGTCTATTGATACTAGATTTGATAGGCTCTAATGGTTCACACATATGTTTGGATCTTTCGTAACTTTTCGACAAAAATTCTAGCTCGGCATCGGGTATTGATAGGTTCAGGTAGGTTATCACTTTCCATGTGTCTGAATAGAATTTAACGCGTCCTAAGTGTTGAAAGTAGATTCCACTGGCATCCTTTATCGGCTTGACCTCAAACCCTCGCGTTTGGAAAACGCAGGCGGAGCTGGAACAGAGTGGGCCAGTTTCAGCCGATTGAAATGTACCCTTACTTTTCGTTTCTTACTTATCTCGATAGTAGCGTTAGAATTATCGTGAATATCAATAACTTTATAAGGTCCTAACCAATCGGCCTGTAACTTCTTGGAAAGGCCCTTTTTTTGTCCTTCATTTTTTAAATAGACCTCGTCATTCGTTAAAAATTCTTTACAAATTATCTTCTTATCGTAATTTGCTTTCGATGTAACTTACGATTGGACGAGATTTTCGCGGCCTATTTGATGTGCCCTGTTTAATTTATATTTTAACTGATCAAAATAGTCCTCGTAAGTATATTTGAATTCCGGATCGTGTTTCAATTTGTTCGGCAGAATTTGTCTGTATCCAAACAGCAGTTCATAAGGAATCATTTTAGTGGCACTATGTACTGAAGTGTTGTGTACATACATTGCGAATTTCAGTAATTCGTCCCACTCAGTCTGTTTGTCATTAATGTAATGTCTCAAATAATCCTTGAGAGTAGAATGACTTCTCTCGAGAGCACCATTAGTTTCGGGATGGTAAGCTGTAGTCACTAAATGTTTCACATCGAACAATTTCGTCAATCGTTTGATCAACTTAGAGTTAAATTCTGTACCCTGGTCTGTCAGAATACTCCTTGGAACTCCGAACATGGTCATGACATCAACAAGTCTGTCTGCTATAGTTTCAGATTCATGATTGAGAACAGGAAATGCAAACGAATATTTCGTCAACTCATCCTGCATCGTCAAAATGAATCTGAATCCACTCTTTGTTATAAGCAAAGGCCCAACAATGTCAAGACTCAATTTTTCAAATGGTTGGGACGCTGTTGATGTCAATTCCATCGGTACTTTCTGTGTCTTACGAGAAGTCTTGTTTCTTTGACAACCTGGACACACCTTTATGTATTGTTTAATATCTTTTGACATACTGGCCCATTTATATCTCATCCTGATCCTATTGTACATTCTATGAAATCCAGCATGCCCTGAAATTTTAGAATCATGGTAGTCCTGTAAAATTTGTTTGATCTCGTCATCATTTGGTTCGATAAGCAAACTTGTAATTAGATTCACTTCAATATCAGTTTCACGAAACACATACATTATAATCTTGCGTATCCTCTCGTGTGAAAACTTGGAAAATTCGTCTTCAGGGGAGTATAGAAAAATATTCCTCTGAAGATCCTTTTCTAACTGATCCCTCAAATTTTTTAATGTATAAAAGAAATCTGAATAGGAAGCCTGATCGAAATGTTTCCCTTTAATAAAACAATGATATGCAACGCGATTTTTCTTTTCATCTTTGAAAATGGAATGTGTTTCAGGTGAATCTAATTCAGAAAAAGAAAATTCATTTGTCTCACGCTTGTCAATTTCTGCGGAAATGAAATATGCAACCGTTGAATTTGGTTTTAATTCTGACTCAGATACTTCATTGTAGTTGACATTTTCAAGCTTTTCACCTGAACAGTGAAATTTATAGAAGTCTGTATACGTATTTGTCTCTTTAAGTGAAAAAATATCCTCCGAATCCCTTTCAAAATTTATGCGCGATAAGCAATCAGCATTCTAATTTAATCTTCCGGATTTGCGATAGGAAGGTCTTTTCCTATCTCTCCCTGAGATAAGACAGCGCCGATCGCAAATTTCGAGGCATCGGTAGTCAAAACAAAATCCTTTGAAAAATCCGGATATTGAGGGATTGGGTCCGAAATTAATTTCTTTCTCAGAGAATCAAAAGCTTCTTGTTGATTTTCGTTCCAAACAAAAGGAACATCTTTTTTCAAATATATATATGGCAGGATCTCCTGACTAACAAACTTTTCTATCGATAGTACATCGTTAAGGATGAAATCTATCGATAGTTAACGATGTTCAAGCTTACCGATAGTTGTCGATTGTTATCGATTTTTTTCCCAGCCCTATCCTGGGCACGACTCCGGGGAGAGAGGAGGAGAGCGTCACTCTTCCTTTCTGACCTGCGTCGTACTCGGGGCCCACTTCGCTTCGGCATCCGGGGAGAGAGCACGTTGGTTTACCAGGGAACGGGGGAAGAATTAGGGAGATGCCCTGGAGCCGGTGGCGGCTACCAGGAGGGAGGTGGGTAATCGGGTACAAGCAAAAAAGAAAACTCAAGTAGTGTCGACCTAATCTTTATTACTCTCTTGAGTCAGAATCACTCGAGGTGAATCTCCTTTTACAAAAATCGTAAGCCTACTTAAAGTATCCGTGTTAAATTCCGTTCGTGAAATAAAAAAAACAGACGCCGCCCTGCGACCGGCGGAGTGAACTCCCCCGGGCATGCATTTTGGTGGACACGTCGGCGCGAGTTGTTCAAAGCGGGAAATCGTGACTGTACGGGATTATACAACGTACAACAAGAGACGTACATGATACCAGTTACTCACATTTCTCTTTCAAATCGCAGTGAGGCTCCAGCAAGCCACGTTCCAATACTTTTGGATTTCAGTATTTTCCTGTCATATCTTACAGCATCTTTCAGTTCAGCAGCCTCTGAAAAATGAAATCATTGTGCTGGTCAGCTTCGAAAATTTAGAATTCAGAAAAGCCCCATAAGTAATATTTTTATAGGTTTCCAATAATAAGAATTGTGTTTGTAATTATCAATATGGATTGATTTTATCATAACTTATTTACAGAAACACTTACTCAAAATACAATTGCACAAACGCGTTTCACCGAATGCTCGCTTTTTTTCCACCTCAGCGCTATCAGTGGTTTTTTTCTTTAATTGTTTTCCTTCGACATTGTAAGAAATTGCGAGAGAATTCGCGATGAAGCGATCCAAAATGTTGCGCACTAAATCGTGAAGTGTTGCTCCCCCGATTTTCTTAATGAATCGTTTCTGAAAGCACAAACAAATGTAATGCTCATTTATTCAAAATCTTTACTACATTATTATCGTTGTGATTGTAAACTTCCAATATTATTACCGTTGCATCGAAAAAATTCTTACTTTTCAACTTATTTTCGAACTCCGTGAATTGCTCTTTTGATCGGATCGGCAAAGTCTCATCAAGTTCATCAGCAATGTCATTTTTGGAGTCGACCGGTCGCCCTGAAATTGAAAATAACTCTTCTAGAACCTTCAGGCGCTCTCGATTTTCTTTTTGAATGAGAATGCTTTCGTTTAGTTTGCGAGTGAGCATACTTATTCCCTCTGAAAGCAATGTAAAAATTAACGATTTTAGTAAAACCTCAAATGATGAAAAATCGACATCATGTAAATAAAAATAGAGACCACATAAATATTTCAACGTTTGCTGTGCTGACATAGATAATAGGATGTTTTTTGCTGTGTTAGTCCTAGGTTCGGGCAAGCAAAACTCTGTATCATTATGGATGCTACTGTTGCTTATGTTCAAGTCATGGTTTTCATTTTGATTATGCTCAAGAGTTTTTTCAATCGTTTCTGCAAAGCAATAAAAAGGATTCAAGAATTAGTGTTGTCCCTTTCAAGCACGACCAACAATTTTTCTGATAAAAGTTTCTGTGTAACAAAGATTTTACTTGGTTATTATTTCAAACATTTTTTTTTATTGTGCAAGAATAATGCCTAAAAGAAATGAAAATTCGCAAAATTTTTTTTTGTAAGCTTAATGCGAAAAAGGCTCAAAATGTACTGAGTTCCGACAATTTTCAGTAAATTGCAAATTTCCTGGGAATATAAGTGTGCTTTAAAAAATTTCGTCAATTTTCAATTTTTGCACAATTGTTCTTGAACTTTTATAAGTTTATAATAGTGCTGAAAATGTTCAACATTCTATAAATTACAACAAATATCAATAAATTACCATTTTTCGAATACTGCTCAATCCATATAATTGTAAATAATATAATGGGATCATAATTTTATTTATTACTTTTTTTAATTAATAATTACCCATCATTTACTATTTGTAATAATTTTTTGATCATAGAAGGATAGATAAAAATTTAAAAAATAATTTAGTTTGGTAATAAGAAGCCTAGTTTTTCACAATGTTAAAGTATGAGAGCATTTATTACGGTTACGATCAGTGATTGCAGTGAGAAGCGAAATCTTGCAGGAGTCCACGGGCTTTGGTAGACTCTGTTGCACTTTCCCCTTTTTTTTCTGTGAGATGCCATGTTCTTCTTCTGAAGATTCTTAAGAGGAAATTCTTTTTCTGCATCTTTTGTGCCTTGATTTTCTCAGTTTCTCATCATCGACTTCAGATTCTTGGTCCGTCATATTTTTTATCATTGCCAGCGCCTGCTTGGCTTCTATCAAAGTATCTGTACATAAATCCAGTCATAGGTGTTAGGTTGTACATTATAAAAAGTAAGAATAAAAAATTAATGAAGACAAAATTGTTTCGAAAATATTTGAAATTATTTTATATCACGAAATATTGGGATTTGAGAACTTAAAAACGATAGCTCAGAAACCTTTGGAATAATATATATATATACTTCAAATTTTCCATACATCATATCAGTTGTTGAAAATCGCTTTAGTAAATTTTAATACATTTTTAGAAAGCTTTAAAACACCATCAAAATGTTTGGTTAATTTATCGAAATGTTAAATTACATTATAGCCTGCAGTCGTATGCACATCGGAAAAATCAAAAAAGAAGTTTTGCAATTCTCAAATGAAGGTAAATCAATTAATCAATGGAGTTCAAGTTTTAAGTTTATAAGAAATTACGACTAAATATGAGGTAGACTTTTGTAAATCGTGCGGGAATTCTCAAAAACAGCAAAACTGCTCAATATTGTTTGATATTATCGTTTATCTTTTGAATTTTTAAACATTTCTAGTCATTATATTCATTTTCAAAATCAGTTTATCCGTTTTTGGGGTTAATATTAAGTTTCATTGTGATAATCAACTATTACAGATTGCACGTATACATATATGTTACAGTATACTTGTTATTACCTTGAGTTGAAATTTTTTTCCCAACTTTTATAATTTCCTAGGTTTCGATATTGGGTTCGTCAAGGTTTATGAGGCACTCATCGACGTCTGCAGTATTTTTGCATCTCGGATACCAGCAATTTGATTGATCTTTATTCAACCAGATAGGGAGGACAATCCGATAATCGTTATCTTTGATTTTGAAAATGTGGTATTTGAGAATGTCATCCATTCTAAAATGTCAATTGTAGTTAAAATTCAATATTTACAATTTTCAAACTACTCTATTGCGGTAGTTTTAACAATGGAAAAAAATGGTAACTCAAATTAATTTAATTTTCATTTGAAAACAGCATTATGAGTTTTCCACTTTTATATAAAATAAAAAAACAATAATGCAAGGAAAAAATTATAAGATTTAAGCGATACATTTAATGTTGTGAGAAAATTATTTCAAAGAAAATGAAAAAATTTTAATAGAATCAGTGTATTTATTTAAAAAAAATCTATTCTTCAAATCTATTTTATTTGTAAAATAAGTTTCCTAATAATTTTATTTAGAAAAAATTCAAAATTTGCTAGTGAGATATATACATATATATAATATTTGCTAACAATCAAATCTAATAATTTGCATGGTACAATATGGAAATATTGCACGACAAAACTTTAAATTATTTCGGAAATAAGCCATACAGCCAGATGAATATTTAATCATCAATCAATAATTTTTTCTTCTGCGAAATAAAAATTCTCAAGTCAAAGCTGTTTTGTCTGTAATGGATGCGACACGTGTTTTATCGTGGTAAATTAATTTAATTTTCATTTGAAAACAGCATTATAAGTTTTCCACTTTTATATAAAATAAAAAACAATACTGCAAGGAAAAAATTCTAAGACTTGAGCGATACATTTAATGTTGTGAGAAAATTATTTCAATGAAAATGAAAAAAGTGTAATAGAATCAGTGTATTTATTTAAAAAAAATCTATTCTTCAAATCTATTTCATTTGTAAAATAAGTTTCCTAATAATTTTATTCAGAAAAAATTCAAAATTTGCAAGTGAGATATATACATATATAATATTTACTAACAATCAAATCCAATAATTTGCATGGTACAATATGGAAATATTGCACGACAAAACTTTAAATTATTTCGGAAGTAAGCCATACAGCCGGATGAATATTTAATCATCAATTAATAATTTTTTGTTCTGCGAAATAAAAATTTTCAAGTCAAAGCTGTTTTGTCTGTAATGGATGCGGCACGTGTTTTATCGTAGTAAAATAATCATTTAACATCATTTCATTAGAACAAACCAAATATAATTATAATTTTTGATGATTTTTATAATAATTTTTTTCATGTACGACAAATTTCTAGATTAATTGATGAAACTGCAATACTTTTATGGAAAATTTGAGACAAATTTTTTGGAATAATTCAACAACACTCACCTGCTTCCGAAAAACACGCTTCTGCTTTTGTGAAAATGTAAAAAATTACCAGACTCCAGTATAAAAATTTAATTTCTGTTCGATCCCTTTTTTAATTTAATTTAATTTTTCAAAACACGAGGCGCATTTTCCGAAACACGAGGCAACAAGAGCAGGGTGCGGATTTTACAACCGAGACGATGAGGTTTGGACGTGTGGGTGAGCGTCGGTGTAAGTGTGGGTTGTGTCAATAACCCACACGTCTTACACTCACCCACACGTCCCACACGTCCAAACCTCATTGTCTCGGTTGTAAAATCCGCATCCTGGTTGGCCAGCGAAACATATGTTGCGGTTGCCGGTTGCGCAGTTCAGCGCAGTTGTTGCGCAGAGTAACCAGCAGTAACCAGCTGTTTACCGCTAATCGCGTAAATAAATGATTTTACTTTTGTTGAACCATTTTGTAGTTTTTATTCTGGAATTTTATTTCTTTCATGAGCGATACAGTGCAATACATTCAAATACATAATCAAAATGAAATGTAAACGCATGTTTCTATTTTGATTTGATTGTTCATACATAGAAACTGCAAAAACCGTGTCCACTATTCTGACATTATTGGTGACAATTGTTTTGCAAGTGATTTGGGGTCGCTGTATAAAATATAAGGTAAATTGTTTTATTGCCTCAGATAATTCTTTACACATAAACGCATGCGACTCTTTCATAGAAATTTTTTTGATTAGTTTTGACATTTCTTTTTTTGACATGTCAACAAAATGAACGAAATTTGTATGAAAAATCAATAAACCATGAAAAAATATTTTTCTATTTACTTTATTACATTTATAATCAAAAGGATGAATTCTCGGAGCAAAAACAACTCTTCACAATTTTCCAAACGTCATGTTCGTCGAATTCTTCAACAACAGGCAGATGATGAATTGAAAAAATTGATGGAAAGTGTACTGGATTCTGAAAAAAACAGAACAAGAACCCTCACCTACAGCTGAAGCACAAAATGAAAATATGGAAAACACGTCGTTCCTGAATTCAGAAAATATGACCCAGGTTATCGCTTCAAGTATGGAGTCAGGTGAAAAAAATTTTTGTTTTTTTGAACTGTAGTTACAAATAATTTGACTTGAATACGTTTTTCTTTTTCGAATACTAAATAATATTTAAAACTTTAAAATATGATATTAAATGTACATCAAACATTCGTGAAATTTAATTCGTTATCAATAGTAAAATCTACTTTTAACAATAATAAATTATACTTTACATTTTGGTGACATTCATCTATGGTATATTTATAAATGTGTGAAACACGCAAATATTGTTGAAATAGAAGAAATAATGAAAATTCCATTCAGTATGAAGCAAGTTTATAATTTTTATCGTTGCTACTGTTATTTCCTGTGATACAATATTTGAAAATTTTTTCAAATCTTGCTTTTCAAAACAAAAATCGCTAATATATTCTTCAATAGTTTTGGATTTCTTTAATTTAGAAAAACATAATAATTGACAGTTGGGTATTAGAAGAAATTCGTGTTACAATTGGTGGTGTAGTGAGAAAATAATTTTATTTTTATTCTTAGAACTATAAAATTTTTTTGGGTATTTCGCTTATCTTGCATACCATTGAAATACTTATAAATGTAAAAAAATTTCGTTTAATGTTGTGGATTCTAAAGAATTATGAAAATTGTTTATGCTGGTACGATATTGCTTTATATTGTTGAAAGTCTAAAAGTGAAACGTATATAAAGCTAGCACAGCAAAGTCAGCAGAATAGAAAAAAATTTGTTGCAAAATTTAAGGCTATTTAACATTTTTAATATCATACTTTCCAAATTCTTACAGACAACTTAACATGAATGAAAAGAATTGTTTCCAGTTTATTCACATTTTTATTATTTAATTTAACTGTTAAACAGTAATTAAATAAACAAATAATGAAATGTTCACATTAATTGTTAGATGCTTATTTGCAATCACAATTACAATTACTTTCTTGACTTGAAATTGTGTCAAAGTTGAACGTAACATTTTTTCGAAACTTTACATCTTCTTGAAAATTGGAACTTTCAATTATTTCGGAGCTACAAATTTTTTATGGACTAAAAATTTATTGCAAGTAGAAACTTGGATTTTTTTGGATGTAGAATTTTTTCGATAATTGGATCTGAAATTGATCTTATATTTTTTTTTGTTGCGAAATACTTCAGTTTGAAAAGCATTCTATTTTTTTTTCTACGATTGGCCGAGTAGGATAAAAAATTTTTTAGCATAACAAAAACTTCAAAAATGTTTTCAATCCAATCCAAAAATCAATAACCAATATATTTGCGCTTTTTCCTGTTGAGAGACGAAGATTACACAAATGAAAACAAAAAACCTTATCTAAAATTTATTCTCAAACCTGAAAAATAATGCCTCTTTTAAGTCATAAGGATCGCGGACTATTTCATTTCATTTTCAACAGTTTTCAATTGAATTACTTTTAATAGCAGAAACATGTATAATGCTGAAAAATAGCATACCAGGAGCATTTTGTTTTTTCTTCTGCAAAAAGTCCAGTTTTAAATTTAGCGACGGCCATTATTTACATTTTTTTGTTTCAATTTTTGTGCCACAGATCAAGATGTTTCATGGCAATCACAGGATGCAACTCGTTACCCGGATGAGGAGGATGGCAACGACAGTGTACAGAGTTTTGTGTATCCGTCTGAAGATTCAAATGATGAAGATGACGAGTCGTCAGATTCGATGCCAGGTGACACAGAATTTATTTAAGACATCCCCAGATATCAAAATGTAGTCACAATGCGCGCACTCGGAGCGCATGTATGCTACTTTAGGTCACGCGCGTGCGACGCACCTAGCCTTACATTTATGTCCAAATCTGCGTCGCATTTGAGCCTCACACGCTCGCATCGCATTCAAGTTTCACGTACGTGCGACTTAAAAAAAATTGGGCTACATGCGGAAATCGGGAAATTTTATGAGACGTACATAGTGACAATAAATATAGGCATGTTAAAAATTAAGTATTTCCGTTTATTTTCATATAGCCAGGGTTGCCAAGGTGACAAATTTTACAAAAATTCTGGAAGAAAAATTACATTTTCTATTACAGGCTTATCATTATTCTATATTCTCATCGCTTTTATCCGCCTCAGCTCCTGATAAATCAGATAGATCAAAAGCATCTTCACTTATCCCCAGTTGTTGTTTGAGCTCATCGATTTTTGCAACGATTTCACTGTCCGACTCCAACCCCGGTAATTGCGTGTTTCTTTTTTCTTTTACTATTTTCTTCCCGATATTTTTGAGCCTTTGTTTAGTGGCCCTCAGGATTTCCTTCATATCGGCTTTAAAAGCGGCCTTATCCTTTGGACCTTCAAAGGGACACTTCGTTGCTGCGACTGCAATAAAAAAGATTCATTAAGATTCCTGATAAATTTGTATTAAATAAGAATAATAATTCAATTAATATTATCATATAGTATCAACTATTATAAAAATTATAAGGTATTATAATTGATATAACTATATAAATATTATATAAATTATAAAATATTATGAATAATATAGATAATAATAATATTAACAATATCTGTAAATATTAGGTGTTCCTCTACATACTAGAAAAGACAGAATATGATAGAAATCGCCTTTAAGTATAGAAATGTAAATTTTTCTTTTCGTAAAGTCCGTGACAGAAAATTTCTCAAAAATATTGCTGACGAGTATTTCTAAAGTTATTTCAGTATATACTCTCCGAAAATTTTTGGTACAATTGGCCTTTTAAAACAAGAACTGAGCAAGAGTATACTTTGAATATATTATTTTCAGAAATTTTTGTGACATATTGTGTCTCTATTAAAGAGGAAATACTTTTTTTTTGAAAAATGCATACTTACGATACAGGGTGTTGCATATCTTAGTTTTCTCCAATGCAATTTTTCCTTTTGAACCGTCCCATGTAAGATGGTTCGATACAAACTTATCTGTCAGCAATTGTTTTACGGAAGAACTCAAAAATTCTCTTGCCGACGACCCTCCTAGGCAAATCAAGTGATTGAACTGCAACACAAAATCAGACTTTGAGTCAGTTTAATTGAAGCACATTTATAAAAAAAAATCATTACAAATTATTTTCAAGTGAAAACTAAGCCTACAGAAAATTATTTTCAGGCGCTTTTTCGAAAACACCCATACGAAATATAGGATGGGTATCATACATATACAGAAATGTAATAAAAGAAAAAAAAAAATTATACCATATGTTCTTCTCCGTTCTTGCATGAAACACCGCCAAAAGGAGGCCCTCGTGGGCAATATTCACTTGCCTCAAAGAAGTTCACGGGATGTTAGCACGTTTCTCTTGACACTCTGAAGGCGATTTGAACTGTGGAAGGAAATCATAAATGTAAAGCGGTCGTATATCATTTTTTACATTTATTGAAAAATTTGTATTGAATAAGATGAAATGTGAGTTTTTGTTAGTTACAAAATACCCAGTTAACAAAACTGAAATTAGCGAGTCGTGATGCTGTTCAAAGCATTGATTTTATTATTTTAACGAGCCAAAAACCCGCTGTTTATTATCCCGATTGCAGTTACTTGATTCTGATGAAAAACTCAATCATATACTTCACAGGCAAAATTAATAGTGGGTAAAAAATATGAATAATTGAGAAATAAGAAGAGATTTCCCAAAACATTTGTCATTAACGACAAGAGTTATGTAGTGCATTTTGCACCGAGGATTAGAGGCGTGGCTTTCGACCAATGTACCAGCTGAGAGGACCGTCAGACGCAGTCGAAGGGAACCGAGGCTGATATATTGGTCCGAAAACAAAACCAAAAGTGCAAACGGTACTTTCTGCGAAATACGCACGGAAAAGAGAGTTACAGCACGTAAAAGCCGGGCCTCGAAGGAGTACATTTATGACACAGCGCATAACGAGCATATGTTAAAAAATTGCACCGTAATAGGAGGGGCTGAGCAACGTTCGTAATGTTTGAAGAACGGCTCTAGGGCTTGAGGAAAGTCTACAGTTACAATATAGAATGCCGGTCGTTCATGTACGTCCTCGAGGCCGCTTTTTTAAGTGCTTGAAGCGTGTTTTTAGTGCATGTGTTGCAAAAAATCACTGAAAATTGTAAGCATGTATAAGAAATATTTGCACGCAATGTAAGTAATCGGTAAATTTGTAGTGCAGGGGCTGGGCCCTAAAAGTGGGTTATTTTGAAAAATTGTTGTTTGTAAATACATGTTTTGGAGTGCAGAACTTTATTTTATGATCAGAGAAAATAAAACTTACAAAATTGGTACTTTATAAATCACAACAAAATTGCTACACGAGTTATAGTTGTACAATTACTACGAAAATGATGAAATGAAAGAAATCATTACAGGCAAATTACTACGAAACTCATATTTCCTAATAAATTTCTACAAAATTACTGTATGCCCTTACAGGCAACTAATACTGTAACCAGTAGTAAATTCGTCAGTAGTAACCGGGAGTAACCAGTAGTATCCTATTAGCTATTATATCTATATTTATGGTTACTACTGACAAATTTACTACCGGTAACTACGGGGTACAGGTGTAGTTTTCTGTAAGGGTGACTACGAATGTTTGAATTACTACAAAAATTAAAATGTATGTTAACTACTACGAAATTAATATTTATGAGAGTAAATTTTGTCGTCATTTACATAATTTATTATTTTTGTAATGATTCAAAAGTTGAAAGTCCTGTTGTAATAAGTTTACAATAAAGTTTTTATTTCGTATTAATTTATACAATTTATAATTTTTGTAGTAATTTTAAATTCTCGAATCATGTACTGAGTTTTTAGCAATTTCTACTTATAAATTTAAAATTATATATCATAATATAATATAATAGTAATGTGTATAATTATATATCACCGTATATGCTTATAAATTTAAAATTATTGCAAAATTAGTACACAATTTAAAATTTTCAAATCGTTACAAAAAACTATCAACTATATAAATTACAACAACAAAAATTAAGACAAAATTTATTCTTTCTTATAAATTAGTACATGATTACTACATTACTTAGAGTTTCGAAATTAATAAGAATATTATAATTTATAGACATAACTAAGAAAAAAATACTATTAAATTTATATTTCTCAATGAATTTTAACAAAATTACCACATGACCGAAAATGTTTGTAAAATAGTACAAAAATTATGAAGCATATGAAGTACTGAAAAATTAATATTTATACCGAAGAATTTTGTAGTCATTTAGATAATTTTTAATTTGTGTATTACTTTAAAAATTCTAAGTCATGTCGTTATTTTTTTGAAACTCATTAAAAAGTTTCAATTTCGTATTAAATTTATGTAATTTACAATTTTGGTAGCAATTTTAATTTTCATGTCATTTTGTGATTTTGTATTAATTTACATTTACAAATTTTAATTTACTAAAAAATTACTACACAACTTGGAATTTTAGAGTGACCACAAAAAATTATAAATGACGTAAATTAGGATTAAAAAAATTAACACAAAATTAATTCTTCATACAAATTAGAAAAAAATAACTACAACACTTAGGGTTTTGAAATTACTACAGAAATTATGAATAAAAGACATTACTACAAAAAAAAACGACACAATCAAAACTTCCTTCTAAACTTGTACGAAATTACTACATGGCTAAAAATATTTAAATTTCTACGAAAATTATAAATTACATGAAGTACTACCAAATTTATGTTTATAAGACTGAATTTTGTAGTAATGTAGGTAAATTATAAATTTGTATTATTTTACAAATTCGAAGACATGTAATACTTTTTTAGAAATACATACAAAAGTTTCTATTTCGTGTCATTTATAACGTACAATTTTTGTCGTCATTTAAAATTTTCAAGTCATGTTGTAAATTTACTTATAACTGCAGAATAACTACACAATTACTACATGACTTACAATTCGTAAATTACTATGAAAAACTATAAATTTCATAAATAACTGCAAACAAAATTACCACAAAATTTATTGTTTCTTACGAATTACTGCAAAATTATTACATTCCCTAGATATTTAAAATCACTACAAAAAAGATAAATTATACAAATTACTACAAAATTTAGTCTAAGTTATTAATAACTACGAAATTGCTACATGACCAAAATCAATAAAGAATACACATCAAATATAAATCGTAATGTAGTAATAATTTCTAAGTATGAGTTTTATAGTAATTTATGTAATTAAGAATTTTTTATAGTATTTAAAACATTCGAAGTCATGCAGTAATTTTGGTAGTTATTTGTAAGTAAGTATAAATTTTGTAGTAATTTATGGAATTTTGTATTCATTCTTTATTATTATTCATTCCTATTTAACATATTCATTATTTATTATCAATTATAATTATTTTTATGCATGAATATTCAGTTCTTTAATAAATAATAGTTAATATATGTCACGTCCCGAGTGACATAATAAAGTAATATTATATTTTTGCTAGTCACCGTCCGTGACTTAGCATATCACAAAAATAGAGATTATATTATCTTTTGCTAGTCACCGTCTGTGACTTAGCATATCACAAATAAATATATTAGAAATAGAGATTATATTATCTTTTGTTAATCACCGCCCGTGACTTAGCAGGTTTTTTATACATAAGCATTTTAGAAATAAAGGATTATCGCTTTCAGACACTATTATATTCTTGCTTATCACCGTCCGTGATTTAGCAATATCTTAAGATATCAGCATTTCGCCGCGATCATGACTTCGCGAAATAAGAAATACTGATATTCTTTACTATAAAAGCGGACCTCGCGCCTAGAATACTGGTCTTTCGTTATTATTTTGGAGTGACTGTCTGTCGTTATTATTTCGGAGTCCGTCTTTTAGTAGTTTGATCTTTGTTCGGTCGGATTTCAGCGCGAGATTTTTAGTTTGATTCGGGAGTTTGTGCGCATTGAATACATTGTTTAGCCTACCGTCAGGCGCGCGTAATATTCGTATCGATTTGTATCGTATTGACCAACATACTTGAATAATATAATATATGTATTATTGTTATTTTGGACATTTATTCTTGAAAAACAACCTTTTCCCTGCGCGGTATCGGTCGGACCCATAAACCGATACGTTACAATATATTTATAAATAAAAAATAATAAATATGCAGGGCACCGCCCCTGAACTATAGAAATTTACTAAATAATCACATACCTCTTTTTCACTGTAATTATATACAACATCTTTGATAAATCTACGAATCCGTGGTATTTTTCTTTGGTCCGACTGGAAGTACACTTGCGCAAATAAAAAATCTTCCTCTTCTGAACTATCCAAGGATAGCTGTTCAATGACGTTCAAGGTATTGTCCATTTCAATGTTGAGTCCGATTGAGTTCGTGAAATTTTTAGATATTTATATTTTAAAGAGTTTTGCCTACAAGTTTATTGTGTTCATAAGTATTTTGCTTGTTTATTTTCGACACTGTGCACGATGTACAGCTGTGTGCATCTACCTGCTTGTGGCTTATGCATCGAGTTACCCCACTTGCACCATCCTCCGGAGACGGAGCAAATTTTTTACTCTCTCCCCAGTATTTTCTAGTTTTATTTTTGCTAGTCGCAGAATGCGCCTTGAATGTTGGTAGCTCGTACAGTTCAGGAAAAAAATTAATTTCGATTTATTTATTTACGACTATTTTATTTTATAAAACTTCTTATGCTCCTAAAACCTAACTTTTTTTTCCATTCTGCGGAAAAAAACAAGATTTTTCAACTGTCATCACAACAAAAAATCGTTTTTTTGGATCGATCCCAGATTGATCTGAGTATTACCTCAGAACAACCACTCGAACATAAAATTTGCTCACGGAGCACTCCGAGAGGGGTCACTCGAACAGTGTCCCCAAGTGGGATACGCGTACCCTCGCGCAACCCTCGCGTACCTTTCACACAAGCGCAACCTCGTGACGTCACCTGTACGTGAGCCGCGGCGGTGGCTCGAGCTCTATGTCGAGTGGAGGTAGAATGGGGCATCGAGACGAGGCAAGTGAGGGAAAGAAACAAGTTGCACGATGATCCCTCGTTTCCGCTTCATTTGATTTTCGGCCCATTTAGAAATTACAGAAAATTTCAATATCAACCTCGTCATTCATTAAGGAACGAGGATTTTTGAATTTCGATTTCAACTTGAAATCAGAAATGTTGAATTTGCAAAAATATGATTCTCATTTTCGACCGAGTTTCTGAGTTGCTCGAGAATTCGGAAATTAAGCTAATTAATAAAGACTGAGAATTAATAATTATTTGCGGTTATCGAATTATTTTTATAATCAAGATTTTTCAAGTAATATATTGAATATCGATAATTTATCAAGATAAATTTTTTCAATAGTAGTTATTCCTTTACCTGACACTTTTTTTGTTTCATTTATTTCTGAACTTTAATTACATTTGAATTATGCATTTTATACAATGTGTTCAACTTAGACCTCTAAACAATAAATGCGCTTCTTCGACAAGTAGGAATCAAAACCACGGACCACACTTCACCAAAATTTTCTTCGTATTTTTCAGAGTCAAAAAGTCCTGTGCCACTTTTCACAAAACTCAAAAACGAAAAAGATATTCGAGTTTGAAATCGAAAACTTCGAACTCGAACATTTCACTGTCGTTTTTCAATTTTGCGAAAAATGGCAAAAGATTTTTCGACTCAGAAAAATATGTAAAAAATTCAGAGGAACTTCGGTCCGTGGTTTTTATCCCCACTTGTCGAGAAAGCGCATTTAAAGTTCAAATTTCAAACTTGAATAACTTTCTTTCTCCCTTTCTTGAAACTAATCATATAAAAGCACGCACAGAAATAATAGCAGATGATTTTCAGCTACACGAAATTTACGAAATTTATATAAACTTCCCGCCTTTACGGGAAATCTTACAAAAAGGACCACGCAAGACGGAAAACTGTGTAATCATGATTTTACGCATTATTTTATGCATAACAAATTGCACATAGGAATAGCAACGGATGATGCAAAATCATGTGGTATATTATGGTGATTTAAAATAAGCGAACAAATACGAAACTATACATATTGGACATGATGGTTATTTATGTTAATTTTAATGTTATATAAGAAATTTCCAACCTTTTTGTTGGACTTCACAAAAAAAATTACCAATTATGATGGAAAAATTCTATAAGTTGTATCAACTCGCACACACATTATATAATGGTTTGAAATCATGTTAAGTTAACATGATGAACTGCCTGTAGTTAAATCATATTATAATCACACCTAGAAATGTTGTCTGCAAATATGGTCTTTATTATACATAAATGCAATTTAAAAGTATTCGTGTAGCCGTTTCCGCGTCACCCAAGGGGTAGGATCGTTTCGTTTTTAATATTTAGTGACTACACTTAATATCAAAAGCAAAACTTTTGCCTCACTTTTATTAACGTGCTTTCCCACGTCGGTCTAATGCACGTATTTCAATTATCTGCACACCTTCAATTACTAAGTGAATGTGGATAAATAAGTGAAATAAAAGCGAATGAACGTAAAATCCAATGAAGATATAAAAATATTAATGAAGGTCCAGCTTCAGCTCTCTGTAAACAGACCACATTAGTTGAAATGACGTACAATTATTTCAAGTTGTAATGGCTATGAATTTATGAATTTACTTCTATTTGACTAGCAGAGTGTATACTGAATAAAATTTACTTTGTAATTACTTCCACTTTTCTCTAACTTTGTTAAAATTTTCTTTTATTTTGAAATGTGTACTAACTGTGTTAAAATATGATGAATAAATATTTGAATAATTTCGTTAGACGAAAAAAAACTATTTGATCCAGAATTACAATTCAATACTACTAATAGTTTGATGATTGTGTTAAGTTTTTATTTGCACATGATTAATATTTTATTTGACTTGAATTATTATTTAAAAAGAACAAACAAGCACAAATCCAAAAGAAATTCCTTGGCCTTGGTCTGAATTCCTTGATTTTATCTAACAAAAACAAATTCCTTCAACATTCCCTAACTTCCCTTGTAATCTTGAATCATATATGATTTCAAAAAATCCTATAGGAATTCCAGAATTTCTAATAGTATGATTTGCCAATTTTTATATGGTGCCATATATGAGCCATACACGATCGTTATTTCCTATATGGCTGCCATATATGATTGTCAAAATCATATATGGCACCCATATATGACCTTGAAGGCCATATAAGATTAGAGACAGTCTGTAGAAAATCTTATATGTGTATAATAATACCATAAAAGATATATCAAAAAACCTATATGGTTTTAAAATCATATAAGTTTTAAAGATGAATCTTATATAACTCTCGGAATCATATAAGTTCCGGACAAATCTTATAAGATCGCATTGTCTTATAAGTTTTTCGTTTCGTTTTTGCACATATATGGGACAATTTTTGATATATGCTTGAGCGAACGACCTGTGGTTTTCATGTTGAAAAAATCGTTTATTGTTTCTGAACAGATTATTACCTTTTCTCAACGCCTAATTTATAAATATCTTTCATTGTAAAAAAAGCAACAAAACTGGCGTAAGCTCTGTTTAAAGAATTTTTTGATTTAAATTTATTAATTTATTAATTAAGCTGGAAGAATTTTGTGAAAAAATCATTTAGCTGTTTATGTGATAATTTTTTATATGAAAATAATTACGAACAGAAATTTAAAACTCAAGTTACACGGGACATTTTTTACGTTTGGAGTAAAATCTTTTTCAGTTCGTAACCAAAAATGTGTAGTTGAAAAATCAATCATTTTGTAAGACAAGTAATGTGAAAAAGTATAAAAAAGTTTTTGCAGATATTCAGTTCGTCATAAAAAACGCAAAAACATACGTTTACAAACATTTTTTTATTAATACCTTAAACAGTACATTCAATACGACGAAGGATTTGCACGTTGATTGATATTTGATTCCAACATTTGAATTTGCAGATATAGCAACCACTCTTAAAATTATCATACTTTATCAATATCAGGATAAATTTTCAAATCCGTTCAAAGACATGCACGCAAAATTGTCAACCCTTATGAGTTTCTGCTGAATATCTTTTATATTTACAATGAAAAGGTTTGACGTTTTGCTCACAGGAATGACATGTTTGATTCGAAACTTGTGCTCACGATTATACAAGAAACGGTTTTGTTCTACTTGCAATTCTATTACTAAACAAAACATCGGTACTTCATTATCAGCATTTTCTTCTGGGACCTCGCACTCCTTTTTTTTTAAAAAAAAAACGACATCCCCAAACGAAGATTAGGAAAGTTGGTTTTTAAATTTAATGGTACAATTTTTTCGTTTCATCGTGTCATCATAAAATCTCGATGAAAAAGTTTGCCCCCCAATTTTCGCTTGACCAAATATGTCAACGGAAGTAAACCTTTCTGCCAAAAGTCTTTCGTTGTAACAAAGTGGTATGGCAAATTTGTACTTGCTTAGCAATTTCGTTTGAGAAGAAATAGGTTTTCGCAATTTCAATTTAATGGTTCTATAACCATTGTACAATTCGAGTGTATTCATAATTTCTTTGCCGACATTTTTTGTTCCGCGCATCACTTTTCCCAAGAAGCCGTTTATATTTTCATAAAGAAATGCCGAATTTGCCCAAAGCGGTCGCCAGCGTCAAACAGTTAGAGGAAGATGTAGCAGCATATGGGTGTTATAACGATAATCTTTATTTCGATATAAAACATCGATATGTTTTACAAATGTTGGTATCAAAGTTTCGGCGACGTTCAAATCCGACTGAGAAATTCTGTCTGACAATAAAATACTCATACACCCTACCAGTAACAGCCAATTCTGATAATATTTATCATTGCCAAACCGGGACATGACGATTGGGGAATAAAAAAGTAGCCATGACCTTAACTCGCTAGCTTTCCATTTACTGAGCGTTTTTAAGCTTCTAGGTAATCGTTGCGAAAAATCTGGGGGCTTGATTGAAAGTAAAAACTTATCAATTTCATCAATTTTTTGACCTATGAACCATGGACCTTTTACACAAAACCAAAGTGTTGTAATGTGTAAAACGATGCCCAACAATACCGAATGCATATATTCGGGAATAAGAAATGTGCTCATATCAATATAGGGGACGTCTTGCAGTATTGATATATTTTTAACGCCATTAATATGCAGCATCTTCTTGTGATTTTTTTGTTTTGATTTTAATTGCTCCACTTTTTTTGCGTCAGATGTAATAGACTGATGCGTTCTGAGAGGAGCTGCATTTTTTTGGTAGAGAAAGTAACTATCACATTTCTTTTCTTCGTTCCGAGCAGGATTTTTTTCCCTGGTCTGAGTGCATATATTACACCCTGACATACCATTATGACTTACAATTCCTTGTAAATCTGCCCGCACAGGGCTATCAACAATTGCAAGTGGAGCAACCACATTTGAAATATTCTTTACTTTCGTCATTGGGTGAATCCACTCTACACCCTTTGCCTCGTGAATATTCATGAGCGACTCAACGAAAGGCTTCAAGAATATATTGGCCTTAGGTTTGTA
Source organism: Platygaster robiniae (assembly GCA_028476575.1). Taxonomy (NCBI): domain Eukaryota; kingdom Metazoa; phylum Arthropoda; class Insecta; order Hymenoptera; family Platygastridae; genus Platygaster; species Platygaster robiniae. Next base: position 34,652,924 of record CM052019.1, on the reverse strand, counting down.
AGAATTACACCACATTCCAATAACGAAAGTAAAGACTCTTTGCAAATGTGGCGGCACATTGGCGATTGTTATGATCAGGGGCCAAAATCCTGCATCAGAACTTTTACTCCGGCTTACTCCGTCAGGGTTGAAAACTAAAATCAAGTCGTATTTCCCGTTTAAAAAATTCTTGATTCTTACAAATTCCTCTCCATCTTTCAAATCTGTAATATCTCTTGTGATTTCAATGTTTTCACAGTGATCATCGATTACTTTTGCCAAATCTCTATTCTGGAAAGCATATCTCATAGAATCTTCTACTCGAAATCCGTAAAAAATAACATCTTCTGTTTTCGTTCTACATTTCAGACAAAATTCGTCAGGTTCTAACTTTTTTTGTGAGCAAGTTTTACAAAAAAATGTTTTGATTTGAGGTAATTCGGTTGCACTATCTTCTTTAAATTTGTAAAGATCTTTGAGATTTTTTGGCATGTTATTTTTGGGTGAGAGTATTTTATTGTAGAACTTTAAATCTGCATTTAAAAGTTTTTTCGATTTTTTATGCAGAAGAAATATTTTGAAAACTTCTACAACTGCTTGAAAAGTACCTATATCTGCACCAGGGTAAAGTTTTTCCTCGATGTCATCTCTGTTAGACTCAAAATCCGAGTTTACGTCCTCGTTGGGCGATGATATTTCACTTGCTTCACTTGTAGAAGAGTATGTCGGTGATGGTGGCTGAGCTGGTCGTGAATGTTTAAGAAAAGTCTGTAAAAAACAAATATTTCAGGAAATTCCCAAAATGCATAGTGAAATAGTGAGTACATATTGATCTAGAACTTTTATTTTTGTGACGTTATTTATGTGAACTTCGTTAGGGTTTTCTCATTTTAAAGCATATGTTGAAAAAGCCAATAAACTGTATCTATCACATACCGCTTCCTCAACAGAATCCCATTGACAATCGTCATTGTCATAATTTTCGTTTTTGTCGTTGAACATGTCAAAATCGTTTTTATTGGCGCCACATCCATCTATGGTGTTGGGTCCCGCATTTACACTGTCGATATCATCACCTGAATTGTAGTATGGATGAAACGATTCTTCCGAATCACCAGGTGACCAATAGCTCCATGATGGTGAAACCATATGTCCCCTAGCTGTCATAGCAGCGTTTTCTGTATTGAGTGATGCTGCAGAACTGCCGCACGACAAACTAGAGCACTCAGGTGAACCAATATCCATTGATTCGTTTTGTACATATGGTAATTTCTGTGTACTTCCTGAGTGTCATCAGCGTGGTGAATATCGTAAGCGCTACTGGACGATAAGTCATCACTGGATGGCAAATCTTCGTATTCGCTCATTCCTGAAAAAAATGAAAAAAATTATCAACCTTACGGCGACAAAACAAAAAGAGTAATAATAATTTTCTATACAGGGTATCCCAAAGTCGCATATCCAGAAAAAACCATGAATTCCTTATTAAATTTCAAGTCGAAAAATCATTTACCGTTTTTTGTAAAACTCTAAATTCTTAAACTTATATAGGTCTAAAATTAAACAATAATTGCGCTCTCTCGGCAAGTGGGGGTGGAATTTTCAAACTAAAATTTTCTCAAAATTTCCTTGTTATTTCTCTGAGCCCAAAAGTCCAGCGCCTTTTTTTCACAACATTCAAAATCAAAAAATATATTCCAGCCTAAGATATAAGAAATGTGATTCGTAAACGACTCATAAGGGGTAAAGGACTTTTCGACTCGAAAACGAGTAAGGATCGAATGTATGGTTTTTTTTTATATGCGGCTTTGGGACACCCTGTATAAATAATCTTTTGATAATTTTGTAAAATTAGAAAGGTTTGAAATGGTCTCAGGAATGTTTTTCGAATGATAATTCAAGAATTCCAAAGCAAAACTTACCTGCTTTTTTCGGCCAGTGACCCTCGTACCACCTCCGAAATTTTTTTTCCAAATAATTGCAATGCAATTGAAAATGCAATGCGATGAAATGTAATGCAATTGTTCAATAGCAAAAACACTGAAAAACATCGAACAACAACACCGAAACCGTAAATTGTCACATGCGCCATGCGGTGGCTTTCGCCAAATTACGTCTACTTTCGACTTCATCCGCCGGGAACCCGGAACAGGTAGGTATGAAGTAGCGCGAAATTTTAATATGGTGCAGCGCAGTACACTGCAGCGCCAAAGTTTTAATCTTTTATAAGCAGTTTCCGGTTTCGCGTTTTCCACCATTTTCTCAGCTTTCTCAAGTTCTCTCCAAAAAAAATATCGCAGCACGTGGTTTAAAAAATTATTAGTTCACCGATTTTTTATTATATCTTTTTTTTATCTTTAATTTAACTTTTCACAAAAAACTCAAAATTGAACATGCATTTGTTTCTAATTAATTGTGAATTCGACAATTCAATTTCCATATATGATAAAAGTGATGTAATGTGTGACGAGAGTGTAAAAATCGGGGACAAAGTGAAATTTTCTACGGCCTAAAATTATTTTCAGGAACGATCGTGGACATGGACAGTAAGTTCAAAAATTATATAATCATTAATATATATTATTATAATTACAACTCATAGAAAAAACACACGAGTTGTCACGTTTAAACGATTTCTAAGCTCTGTATATTCTTGAATTCTTCAGTTTTCAAAAAATCGAAAAAATAAAAAAAAAGTATAAGTTTTTTTTTGGCGCTCTAAGAAACACAGACAAAATGTAATTTTTTCGTCAAGGTGTTTATTGTTTTCATTTCTTGCGATTGTAATCTTAAATTAACAAAGTCAACATATATTTCATGAATATATAATTGAGTATGATACATACAATCTCAAATCTATCGATAAGTGTAAGAAATATCGTCAATACCATTTTCTGAAATATGCTTTCGGTAATATGTTAAAGGTGACAAAAATTACAAAAGATTGAAAATGGTGCGAGACTTGGAGGAGAAGAAATCAGTTTCCGTAAAGAATTCAACACCATCATCAACTAGAAACAACAATCCTGGCAGTACAATCCCAAAGCGTGCAGCTTATACGAAGCAGCGGAAATTGATGAAGCAAATCGCTTCAAGGCGACCATTTGAAAGTGTGGGAAACGTGGAAACACCCAGCCAGGTTTAAAGAATAAATTTTAATAAAAAATTCAATTTTGATTGAAAAAATAATAATTAAAAAAAATTATTGTGTATTGAAAAAATTTTCAACTAAAAATTAAAAATTTTAATTTCTCATTTTATATATTACTCGACAACATAACGGGCTTTTATTTTGAATTAATATCTTTACAAAATAGACTATAATGATATTTATTTAAAATCATGAGATTTCGAATTTCAGATAAAAAAATTTAAAAAAAGTGCTATGTTTGTCTTAGAGTTGTAAAATTTTCTGTTTATTAAACAAAATGTTTTTTATAAAAACCTTCATGCCTTACAGTTGAATTTTCTAAAATTCACCGAAGTGATATTATGCACGATGTAGATATTTTCAAAATTTGTTCAAACTTATAAATAAAGATTACAATAACATAAAAAATTAATCAATATAATGTAAAATGTGCTACAAAATAAATACATTAAATTGTTATATACTTTAAATAATATTTTCAATTCTTGAAAAACAAAAGCGAAAAATTATCTTTTCTTTTTTTTAGTTAGCAAAATTTATGAAACTTCAGAACTAATTACACTTACATGCATGAAAAATTACAGAAAAAAAACTTCACGAGTAATATTACGGAAATATCACTTATAAATGTAGCAAACGTCGAATTCTCAGATTAACTTTTTCAGTTAACGAATAACTGAGCAAAAAAGTTTTCGATACCATCAAATTTTCCAAAATCGGAAAATAGACTAATTTTTTTTATTTTTACTTCATATTGGCGCACATATTTGTGTACATTCACATACATAAAACATGACTAATTTTTCGCAATTTGGAATAAGTAAATAGTCAGCAACATTTTTAAAACTTCAGCGATATTTAATAACTGATTATTCATAAGTAATTATCTTATCTTTTGACCATCATTATGAATTTCAAAGAACCATCAAGAGATAGATTTGAGAGAAGAAACCGAACCATCAGTTCACCCAGTACTCAAGAAATCGAGGAGGCCATTATCCAAAATGCAAATCAATCATCGTCAACTGTTAACACTACGTTGGAAATTGAGTACCCAACAAGTGACGAGGGAGACATTGCTAATAAGGAAAATGGTATTCATAAATTGCAGTCGAATTGAGCTGATTTTACTTCGTAGCATTCATAAGCTTATTATTTATTCTTTTTCTGTTACAGATAATGCGGCAACAGCAACAGCAACAGGGAAATCTGGTGAGTCCCAAGAAAAGGCGAAGTTTCAAGGCCAGATGTTTCTACACACTGAGCTGAACGACTCGGTAATAATTCTCAAAAAATTAAAAAAAATTTTTTCCTTCATTTATTTTTAAAAAATATTTGTTTTTTGCATGATGAAACCTTTTTATATTGAGCACGATAAAAAGCAAGTTTTTTTCAAAGCAAAATTTTAAGTTTTTTTGCAGTTCCTCGATTCCAAAGTTTTGAAATTTCGAAGTCAAACGGGAACAAAATTAAAATTTTTTATTCTATTCTTTAAATTCTTTAAATGAATCGTTTGATTTGAACCAGCAATTTACTATATGTGTTTCAATACTTCGCTGTCTCGCAAAAAACGCAAATAACCGAATATAGTTATTGCGTGGTTCTTCTTGATTTTTAAGAAACTCATTTCTTTATCACCAGGAAATGACTAGAAGCCAAAAATTTTTTTTAATGTTTAAAAGATTTTTTACTGTTTTCTGGTATTTTTATCTAATGCTATATATACGGTTTTTAGAGTTCGATGCTTTAGAATTCGAAGTATTTAAGATTTTAAGCATTTTTCATAATTTCTTGAGGCTTTGTATGATTATTCGGATTTACTGATATTTGATCAAAGGATTTTTATGTAGATTTCCACAATTTGACGTTCTAAGGTTTCAATTTTTTCAAATTCTGATAATTTTAACCTATTTTTCTTTTTCTATATTATTCACTGAATTGATATAATTTTTTTGATTTCAATTTTCTCTGTCGTCTTAGCAAATATTCGGAATACTTTTGAAGCCACGATTGTGGTTATGTTGTAAGTTAACAGAATTTCTGACTTTCGTTTAACTTTTAGAATTTGCATGACATAATTTTTTATGTTTTAAAAAAGCACGTTTTGCATAGTTATGTGAAAAAAATTTTTTCATCCTTTACATATTATTCATTATTTAATAGATTATATTTAGTTCAGAAAAATTTGTTTTTGGACAGTCTCGAAAAATCCTGGCCCCCTGAAAAAACCCTGGTTCCGGGACAGCAGGGCTCGCCGACTCCCATGTTAAAAAGTTGGTCAAAATAAGCGCCGCCAAGTGTGCCCTTTTGGAAACAAACTCGACCGCTAGAATGGCTAGAATTCAAACTTAAAAAGTAGAACCAAGCGAAGATTCTTATAAAAGACGCAATGATCATTCTAACGATACTGAATCAGAAAGTTATGTCGTAATTGAAGTAATTTTAAACGGTTTTTGTTTGAATTATATTTTTGAGTCTTATTTGTGTTTGATATGTTTCCGTTAAATTTCCTCGTATAGTATGAAATTAAGTATTCTATTTAATACAATGAAAATGAAAGTAATAAAAATAAATTTTATAAAAATTCCGTTTTTCTTGTAACGTCATATGATCTAAATTAGTAGGTAATTATTTTGGAATCAAATTATTAAGAATGTGAAGAAAAAAATATTTTATAAAGTAACTTAATATAAAATTATCAAAATAAGAAAAAAACTTGAAATTAATATTGGAAAAACATAAGTGAAACAATAACTTATTCAAAACGAAAATTATGAATTTCACTTTGAATAAGTAATCTTTTATTATTATAAAACCTGTCCATTCTTCAGAAAATAATTTACCGGTATGTTTTAGTACAAATTATTTTTTTTTATTCGATCAAATAAATGAAAAGATATTTTTTACCCGTTCGTTTACGTTGCTACTCGAACTTGAAACTCACATAATATACGCGTTGAAAAGTGATAATAAAACGATTTACATGGAGCAGTTAGTGATTATAAAATGATGACTATTGAAGGTGAAATTGTAGAAACCAATTCGAGTAATCATCAATGTTTTAATTGTTATACGTTTCAACTAATCATACATAATACATATAACATGAACAATGTCAGAAGTATTAAAAGAGCGTAATCGACTCAATCAAAGACAAACAAAACGCCGGAAAAATGAGTCGCGTTTCGCATTAATTTAGTTTTTTATTATATTAACATTTTGGATATTTCCGTTTTCCACCCACGAAAACTGTACGTTGAACAATCTATATTTTTGAATATTTGGCAGTATCAAAAATATTATCAGGGCCATTATATTTCTATGAATAATTAATAATACAAACTAAATGGTCCGCGTTCTAAACCTGCTAAGCACCATTTTTTTGAAATCGACTTTCTTGTATTTTTTTGATGCTTTTGGAAAAACCGGTGAACATAGCTTAGTTTTTTTACTGGATGTTTGGAAATACAGTGTTTCTGTTAATTTTGTGAAATAGCGCTTAGGTGAAATAGGTTTAGACTACTGCGGATTCTTTAACTACTTTGCAAATCTGCGTTAACTTTGATGCTATTAAAAAAGTACTAATTTGTTTGCAAGTTATTTTTTTGTTTTACGTTTTAAGTTTTCTTTTGAAGTTTTAGATATTATTGAATAGAATGTATTGAATAGAATTTTGAAAATTAATAATTTTCAATTTACAAACAATTAATGTTTTACACAGTACATCAAAAATTTGTATGATACTTTTTTAACAGATTTTGGAAATTCAATAACAATACAATAAATACGAGGTTTGACAATTAAGTAATGAGACTGATTCCATAAAAACCGCATATTTAAAAATTATTCTACAACTCTGCCATCCCCTTTAAAGTAGTCCCCTTGAGCAGCTATACAACGATTCCAGCGCGTTTTCCACGCTTCGTAACATTTCTGGAACGCTTCGACTGGGATGTTCGCGAGTACCTTCGTCACGGCCGCTTGGATGTCCGTAATCGACTCAAAATGGGTTCCTTTGACCACCGATTTTGTTCTAGGGAACAAAAAAAAGTCACAGGGTGCCATTTCGGGCGAATAAGGCGGCTGTTGCAACACGGCGATCCCTTTAGAGGCCAAATACTGGGACACGCTGAGGGCGGTGTGGCACGGCGCGTTGTCGTGATGAAGGATCCAGTTACGAGAGATGTCTGGGCGCACCCTGTTGACTCGTTTTCGCAATCTTTCGAGTACTTGGCAATAGTAGACTTGATTGATGGTTTGCCCCGGTGGAACAAATTCTTTGTGGACGATTCCACGGCTATCAAAAAAGGCAATGATCATCGTTTTCACCTTTGATTTGCTCATGCGAGCTTTTTTCGGGCGGGAGGCGTGCGGAGACAACCATTGTGAGCTTTGGCGTTTGGTTTCCGGGTCGTATTGGAAAAACCAGCTCTCATCGCCTGTAATAACTCGATCAAGTAGCGTGGGATCGTTTTTCACTTGTTCCAAACAGTCTTCTGCAACGTTCATTCGATGCTGCTTTTGCTCCTCAGAAAGGTTCTTTGGAACCATCTTCGCGCACAACTTTTTCATCCCAAAATCGTCGGTTAAAATTTGTCTGACTGTTTCACGGTTCATACTCAGCTCCGAGGCCAACATTCGAACTGTTAAACGCCGATCTTCATGGATTAGGGCGCGCACACGCTGCGCATTCGCGTCAGTCCGCACCTCGACTGGTCTCCCGCTCCGCGCCTCGTCTTCCACGTTTTCACGACCGTCCTTAAACTCTTTATGCCATCGAAACACCTGGGCACGACTAAGAGCACTATCACCATGCACTTTTACAATTTAAGCGTACGTTTCCGAAGCTGTTTCGCCTAATCTGGCGCAAAATTTTATCGCGACGCGTTGCTCTAGATTTTGTTTCTCCATTTTAGTGACGAGCACCACCAATACACGTCTACTCAACACGACGTAGCAGGCGAACTAAACAAGCTAGAGTGACGATAAATACATCAATGGAGAGGGGAAGGATGCCGGGGAAAGGGGAAAAAAATTTCAAGGTCGCAGGTTTACCACAAGCGCGGCAATACAATCAGTCTCATTACTTAATTGTCACACCTCGTATGGTCTTTCTCCACAAATTCGACATTCGTTACTTTTTCCTGATAGTTTTACTACAATTATTTGATTTATGATTTCAACTAATAATTTTGTAACAATTAATTAAGTTATTATTTCTCTAATGACTTTTAACGCGTCACAATTTTCTTCGCGACAACAATGAATTTTCCATATTTGAACAAGGTTCTGCAAAAACAATTATTTCAAAATTCGAACGTTTTTACCACCCACGAGTTGATTACAAATGTGTTCGATAGTTAGGAGTACATTTAAGAATATCGAAAGTTAATTACTTTGTAAATTTTTAAAATTCGTTATTTTCTAAGGCACAATTTTATGTAACAATTTTCTTAATATGCCAAAGTCAGTCAGAGTGTCGAACTGAATGTTTTGGGATGAGGGCTCGTAAGTATAGACATCAGGATATTGGTCGTCGCAGCCACCTCCAAAACAGAATGCTGTGGCGGTGAGACGGGCACTTTGAAATTCTTGTTAATAGTGACGACTTTTTTTATCTGAAAATAATAGATTCTTTTTTACTTCGAACCTTTCGTTTTGTGTACGTAAAGATTATATTTTAAGATTTCTATTTCTCAAGCCAAAGCTTCTAGAAGTTACAGTCTCAAATGATGTAAGTGTATGATGAAATATGTGGAAAATAGTACCGAAACCAAGTGTGTAATTAAAGATGCAGTAGAAACATGGGTCGAAATTTGTAACAGCAGACCATGGTGATGTGTTTCTGTGAATTTTATAGGGGTTTCTGCTACTCAGTATCAATAGCAAGCAAATGAGCTGTCATTTTTTAAAAAAATTTTGCCACACAAAGCAAGCCAATCAGTTCTCACGTCGTCATAATAGCAGGGTATCGGTCGAAGAGCAGATCAGACTTTCAATATCGATCGTGGTTAGTGACTGGTAACTGATATTGAATTATAGATAAAAAATTGTTGAGTATATCAATGTATATCAATGCTGATGATATACGTAGAAAATCGACTTTTGAACGACCATTTTTGAGCAAAGTTCGAGTTCGCGATGGTACAGAGTTAACGAAAAGGAATAAATTCCAGGCCGGAAAAAATTCGTACTCCCCTAAAATTATGTATGGTGCATACAAATTTAATGTATACGCTTGCATTGGTTTCTCAAACTGGCGCTCGATTTTCTAGTCATAAAGTTCAAGTATTGAGCTTGAGAATGAAAATGTAAAAAGAATATTTACACGTAAAAAGATTAAACATTAACATGTAAGAAAATTTCTCAAACTGGCGCTCGATTTTCTAGTCATAAAGTTCAAGTATTTAGCTTGAGAATGAAAATGTAAAAAGAATATTTACACGTAAAAAGATTAAACATTAACATGTAAGAAAATTTCTCAAACTGGAGCTCGATTTTCTAATCATAAAGTTCAAGTATTTAGCTTCAGAATAAAAATGTAAAAGAATATTTACACTTAAAAAGATTAAAAATTTGCATGTGAAATGGTACAGGAAATTTTATAGGTAAAGCGTGGCCATGAGGGAACCGTCCTTTAAAATTTGTCGCATTTTGGGTTTTTGTATTTCTTGTACAACGGAGTCGTTGAGGTGAAACCACAGAGCTCCTTTCTTCACTATGGCTACATAATGTCCCTTATTGGCGAACGAACCTAAGTGAACAATAACCCCATGAAGCTCTAGTGTTGCCGAACCTTCATGAGTTTGAACAATCTGTTTTTCATTAGCTGTAACATTCCTTTTGCTTTTGGTTGGAGCACCGGTTTTTTTGTTCCACAACACTCGAGATATGCATACGAGAATGTATGTTGGCTTCCTGGGGAAAATGTTCCTTTCATGACGCTCGTCTTCGCATTGCCGCTTGCTTCCGCATCCATCATTGACAAACTTTGTCACCCCGACTTGAACGCTGCCGGACTCTGCAGCATAAATGGTTAGAGTGGGCAACGATTGGTGGTTCACACACTTTGTACACTGTGGTCGTCTGACAACGACTGGACCGGGTATGCCATTCAGCTCTTCGTGTAATGCATCGAGGATGACGGTCAGGCACTCTCCAGCGTCATGTTGTTGACCTGCTTCAAAGCCTTTCGTGGGTAGCCAGTCTTGTAGGTCCTTGGGGTCGAAGTATGGGGATTCGCACTTTTCTAATTTAATGAAGGTGTTTCGAATTGTTTCGTAATAGCTCAATTTTGTGGAAACAGGTGGAATCATGTTAAATACGGCTGTCCGAATAGAGGGGATGGAATAAAGCAATTGAACAGCGCTCAGGGCAAAACAAGTATTTCCAATATTGCGCATTCCACGCGGACACATTTTCTTCGTTTTTTGCTTTTGGTCCTTACTTCTTTCTACTTTTTTCTGAAATGTTGCTGGGGTTTTCGATGGCAGGATTACCGGTTGTAGGTTAAGGGACGCGACCTGTGAATCTGATGTTGCTGGGATTGTCGGTGGTAGGATGGTCGGTTGAGTGGCGGCGGCCCGTGTAGCCATCGATGTGATTTTAGATTTCTGCTTTTTGTTCTGTTTATAGCATGTCCCCATAATTCTTGACTTCTTCGCAGGTGGTCCTGCTAGCGGCCTTGGTCGTGCGTCGGTTTTTGGGCAGGTGGATGATACTATTTGGGTTGGGGATGATGATTCTGTGTGTCTTGGTGCTGATTCGGTGTCATCTCGCACTTCGACAATTTCAGTAGTCCTGCGTTTCCTAGTTTGCCTGTGCCGTTTTTCTATTTCAATATTTTGTTTCCGACGAAAGGAATATAAAAAGCTGTCAGCTGCTGTCTGCGCCACGATTTCAAGTAGGAGGGCTCGATGTTGGTCGCACGTACTCCATTCTTTCGGCAATTTTTCGAGGTCACTCTCGAAAGTCAGGCGTCTCAGTTCAGAATTGTGGTACCTTTCGCTGGTCTCACTCAACCATGAGATACCCACTGATTCGACGGCTTCGAAGAAGGCGCTGCCAAACAAATATTCCCGACATGTGAGACAATCTGTAACTGAAGATGGAACTGGGGTTCCAACGTCCTCGCAAATATTCTCGATTGTTGAAGAATGAATGATGAAGAAAGTCTGATAAAATAAATCTTTCGGAATGTAAAAATGAAAAAAGGAAAAAAAAAGAAATGATTAAAAGGAAAAATAATCAATAACAATGATATAAATATATAATAACTTAGATATGTATTACGAAAAAAATACAGTAAGTTTCTCTTTAGAAACATTATTTGCTAAACACAATTATAATCATTATTTTTTGAAAGAAAATAAACGTTTCGATAATTTTGCAATCATTTCTTGCACTTTTGTTTCTTATTTCATAGCAGTTAATTCGTTATATTGTCAAAAACATTTTTGATTGTTCAAATATTTATGTACTTGAAGTTCCAAACGTTTAAATTTACACGAAAATGAAAAATACATGAATTTTTGTAGGTCTTCATATTTGGCCTCTGGACAATCAGCGATTCGGTCGCGCTTTCCTCTGACTTCTCTTGCTCGGAAGTTCCACTATCGTAAACATATTCATCATCTTTTATTTTTTTAATAAATGACGTTCTTTGCGTTTTTTTTCTGTTTTCGTGCCGTCTACATCGGATGCTGAAATATCTGATGTATCTCGGGCTTTGTCGCAAATTTTTTTTGCGGAAATGTAGTTTTCTGTAAATGGACAACTAATTGAGGAATTTTTTTCCTGACCATATAAAAAAAAAGTAACTAACCAGCTGCTTCGTAGCATTTCAATATGGGATGCTTTTTCCAAATCTGCATAACTGGCGACCGATCTATCGCGAGTTTATTCATCATAAACGTGGTGGTAGTTTGAGGAAAATATGCAAAAGATTGACTGCTGTCAATCCAATTACGTGGCGTTGGAAACAGTCCATCTTCATAATTGTTTGCATAATAAACACCATCAGATCCCTCGAGAAATTTGAATTGCAGCTACAGTGAATAATAATACATTTTAATTACAATTGGTAGACATAGTACCATTCATTATACATTTATTATTAATTCATTCGAAATTTATTACATATTATAATTTATAAATTTTTTTATAATTACTCATAATGAAAATTTTACAAAATATTCATTAAAAAATATATTAACAAATTATTATTGAAGTATTGATTAAGAAAGTCCATTTTTGAGATTTTTTCAATATAAATATGAATTGAATATATTATTAGATTCTGTATAAATATATTATGCATGTTTAATATACAAAAGATCTCGAATAAATTATTGCCCTTGCAACTTCCATTCTTATTAAAATTTTATAAGATTCTTGAATTCCCTGTAAAATATGTTAATTAATTAACGTCTTGCCCGAAAATTTTTTTATTAGCAACTACAAAAAAATTGTAGTGAATTCACAAAAATAAGGATTATGTAAAAAAATTTTAGATTTTTTTATTAAGATCTATTCCTCCGATAATTAATGCATTTTATTGAAAACGAAATACAATTTGATGATTTGAAAAAATGTCAAGTGAAATGTAATCAAAATTGAAAATTTTGAAATCTCTGACAGTGTAGAGCTTACATTTCGAAATAATGTAATATTTTTCAAAACATCTTTCATTATTTATTAACTTGTTAATTGTCGTGAAGTAATCATGTAACCATTTACTCCTAAAAGACATTTACAGCAAATCTACTACATACTTAGACAATGCCAGCATCGTTATCTAATTGATTCTTTATAACTTTTCCTGCTAAAGTCATACGATGGTTGGAATAACGGCATTGGCCCACGTTGCTCGCGTGAGTCTGAACTTATCAATATCTAATAGACGCCACGCCCAAGGATTGGAAAATAAGTAAACGAGAATTGGCAAGCAAAGGCAGTTGCAGTTCGAGACCTCGCCGCACAACTACTCTTGTTAAAATATTAATGTACATAACGAATAAACGTTGTAAATTCATTGTTAAAGAGTCGTGTCTTACTCAAGAAAAGTGATATTCGAAACATTCCCATTTCGCGACACGACAATTGGTGGCAACGGTGGGATCTGTGCAAAAACAACCCAGGACCAGTGAGGTATCAGTGGTGCACAGAGAGACCCCCTTTTCGAGGAGCGATCGACGTGGAAGTACAGGGAAAACCACCGTAGGACGACCACAGCGTGAAACTTTTCTACGTATCCGATAAAAGGCCGGATCATCGTCGATCGGAGTCTCCGTATGTTGTAGAAGACGGTCACATAGAACTTCAACTCCGGAGCACCTGCTACGTTGACAACTCGTCGTCTCGAGGCCGTACAGCGAGCACCGTACAGAAAAACAAGGTTAGTGATTCCAAATTAGACAATTTCATATTAAAAGTAGAGAAATATGTCTGAAAACGAGGAATCTAACGGCTCTACTTCTGGTCAAGATACCAAAGATTTTGTTACGAGAGACGAATTTCGTGCTCTTCAAGAATCAATGAAAATGATTCAAGACCAGTTAAGTAAACTATTAATAAAAGAAAAACCCTCTGACTCGTTATTGGGACGCGTCGGCAGCAAATTGGGTTTGAATAAATCGAAAAACGCTTCTTTGGAAACGCCAGCAAGCATATTTATACCAAAAAAGAAAACTTCTCTAAAGAAGGAGAAAATTGAAAATGATGAAGTTGAATTAACTGAAGACGACGTCACTGATGACGAGGAACAATATGAAAGGCGCAATTCGAGAAATTTACGAGATTATCTATCTCTAAATTCTGCACTCTGCTCAATTCGAGCCTTTGACGGAAAAAATATGGCAGTTGAAACATTCATCAACATGATCAGGGACGTCCTGCCATGTATAAATAGAAGAGAAATCCATATTTTTAAGAATATGGTAATTGCGCAGAAAATTACCGGCGAAGCCGCGTACATGGTTGAGTCAGCCATGGATCTTGAAATAGATGATCTTCTAGATCATTCGCGAACGATTTTCGCAGAAGAAAACTCTTTAGAATCGTTTGTAGCTCGAAGAAGTGTAATTGTTCAAAACGAAGGTGAAAGTATTTCTCAATTAGGTGTCCGTTTTGCGCAAATTAACACAAACATTTTACGAGCTATCAATTCACAAAAAAAGTCTTCGACGAAGAAGAAAATTATGCAGGAACTTGAGCTTGAGGCAACTACAAAAGCTTTCATAGCTGCTTTGAAAAATCGGGAAATCCGACAAGAAGTCAGATTGGCTCGACCAAGGTCATTAAAAGAGGCCATTGAAACAGCAAACGCCAGTGCTGTACAATTGGAATTGATAGAAAGACGTCAATTCCGTCGTTCAAACGTTTTTTTTGAAAATAACAAATCAAGCAATAAAAAACAAGAGAAAACACACTTTTCTGAAACGAAACCTGATTGGTCCCATTCCCGACCTACGAAAATTGAATGTAGGCGATGTAAACGCTTAGGTCACGTAGAAAGAGATTGTAGAGTCAACCTTCAAAAAGCAAATTTTCAAATGCCAGCCTCGAACCACGGGAAAAGTCCGCAAAAAGCAAGACAAATGGAGGAGAAGACTTGGAAAGAAGACGCAGAAAATCAAGAGTTTTCAACATCCGAGAGCGAGGATTGCGAGGAATACCAGGAGAATGTGGAAAACGTAGAAGAAGAGGAAATCGAAGATTATTAATACAATTTCAGTTTGATGAAATGTCTAAGCCTGGTGTCTTTTTATTAGATTCTGGAGCTGAATGCTCCCTTATAAAAAAAGGTGCATTAGACAAAAAATATCTGGAAAAACCGAACTCTTCAGCTATGATTCAAGGAATCGCAAATCAGCCAGAAATGACCGAGGGGAAAGCAGCGTTAACCTGGAATGGACACAAGCACAAAATCCACGTGGTAAGAAACAATTTTCCATTTAGACAAGACGGTATTCTAGGGATGGACTTTATGGGAAAAACTTCAGCCATTATCAATCTTCCAAAAAATGAGCTTTACATCAGAAACATAAGATTCAAGATTAAAAATGACACTGAACCTCAAACTTTGATAGCCGAAAAAGATGATTCAAGTCCCATTATCCAACCAAATGTTGTTCCTGCAAAATCATCTAAAATAATTCCAATCGAACTCTTAAAACCTGACGGTGATTGCATGATCAAATTAAAACCTCACATTTACGCTGTTGTAAAAGTTAAAGATAAGAAAGCACTTATAAACTATAATAACGATTCTGAAAATGAAGTAAATGTTCAAAATTTGAAATTTATCACCACTAATTGCATCGATGTCAAAAGTTTTGATAGAATACATGATAATGGATTCGTTAGGCTCAACCTATTAAAAAAAAATACTCGACTTGAACATCTTCCGAAAATGGAAAGCGAATCAATTTGGGAAATCATCAGAAAATACCCAGATATCTTTGCACTCCCAGATGACCCGCTTCCTGAAACAAAACTGGTGCGTCATAGTATTCCAACGACAAACAACTCACCTATTAATGTAAAACAGTATAGGTACCCTCCTGCGCATAATAAAGAGATCACCAAACAAATCCAAGAAATGTTGCAAAAAGGAATCATCTCACACAGCGCAAGTCCATACAATTCTCCGTTATGGGTTGTACCCAAAAAATCAGACGCCAGTGGCATGAAAAAATGGCGAATAGTAATTGATTTCAGGAAACTTAATGAAATCACTGTTCACGACGCCTACCCACTGCCCAATATTGAGGATATCCTAGATAAATTGGGCAATGCGCAATATTTTTCTGCCTTTGACCTAGCGTCAGGGTTCCATCAAATTTCCATGAACCCTAAAGATTCGGCAAAGACTGCATTTTCGACAGTTAACGGACATTACGAATACACTAGAATGCCATTTGGCTTACGTAATGCTCCAGCGACATTCCAACGAATGATGAATAACGCACTCATGGGGTTGATTGGAACCGTATGTTTTTGCTATTTAGACGATGTCATTGTATTTGGAAAAACATTCGAGGAACACAACAAAAATCTCGCTATATTGTTTGAAAGACTCAGAAAAACAGGATTGAAATTGCAACCCGACAAGTGCGAGTATCTTCAACCAGAATTGGCATATTTAGGACACATAATATCAAAAGATGGAGTTAAACCGAATCCTGAAAAAATTGCTGCTGTGAAAAGTTTTCCTACACCGAGAAATCCTAAAAACATCAAACAATTTCTAGGACTTGCGGGTTACTACCGCAAATTTATAGAGAACTTTTCGAAGGTCGCACTTCCCCTTACAAATTTACTCAAAGACTCAACACCATGGCAATGGACACCATCGGAACAAAGCGCTTTTGACGAACTCAAACGAAGATTAACATCATCTCCAGTGCTCATGTTTCCAGACTTCAGTAAAGAGTTCATTCTTACTACTGACGCCAGTAATTATGCATTGGGAAGCATTCTTTCGCAAGGTAATATCAGCGATAATCGACCTGTAGCCTACTATTCTCGAACATTAAACAACGCCGAGAAGAACTATTCAACGACAGAAAAAGAATTGCTAGCGATTGTCGCATCCGTCAAACATTTCCGCCACTTTTTGTTCGGCCGGAAATTTACAATAATAACGGATCATAAGCCGTTAGTTTGGCTCATGAATGTAAAAGAAGCGAACTCCCGATTGATGAGGTGGCGTCTAAAACTGGAGGAATACGACTACGAAATCGCTTATAAAAAGGGCAAACAAAACACCAACGCAGACGCCCTATCCAGAATTCCTTACGTAGACACGTTTGAAAAAAAATCGTCAATTCGATCAATGCAACAAAAAGAAATCATTTTGGATCGTCCTGAAATACATTCGAAATCAAATACAAAAAATAAAAATGATGAAGAAATGAAACAAAAAGATAACGTTCCAAAAACTTCAGACCGAAACGAAAAAGAAATAAATAATATTGAATTTCACGAGCATTCATCAAAAACTCAAGTTCTCGAGGAAAAAATCAAAAACCGTTCAATAAAAGATCCATCGTTAACAAAGTCATTCGAACCTAATGACAACTCGGGTTTCGAGCAAAGCGAACGTACGAGAGATAACATTAACGACGTGCAAATGAACAGAGAATTGCAAAAAAACGAGTCTCGTGATATCAAATCAATTTCAACTTGTGATTATGACAAATACGCTTCAAGCGAGGCTTCAAGAAATTATATTTTATGGCCCGAAAACGTTTCTCATACAACTAAAATACTGACAAAGGATTTCAATAAATGCTATCCCACAGTTTCCGATTTTACCGAAAAACGGGGAAAGGATTATTATTTTAGTATCAATCATGATGAGCAAAATTGGTTTGATTTTTTAAAAAGGAGATTAGAAAAATCTAGAGGAAACGATATCACGCTCGACTTTCTTGATATACATTGGGAAAAACATCGACTTGTAATGTACAAGCTAATAAAAATGTCAGCTTTCATTTGGGAATTCATCGCCGACAGAAATAGAAAATTATTTTTGAAGTACACAGATTATGATATACCAACAACGATGGAAGACAAAGAACGTTTAATCACCGAAGCTCACATTTCAGGTGGTAATCATTTGAGTATAAAAAAAACGACAGAAAAGGTAAAACAAATTACAAATTTTCCAGGACTCGGAAAAGAAGTTGAAAATGCAATACACAAATGTGTAACATGTCAGACGATGAAAACAGGAAGATCAAACCAAGTGCCTGGAATAATCCCAGAAATGCCTAGTCTACCACGAGAAAAAATTTCACTGGATCTAATCGGACCATTAGAACCTACATGCAGAAAAAATCAATATATTTTGGTTATTCAGGATTATCTTACCAAATTTTTAGTCCTCTGTCCATTGAGAAATAAAACAGCTAATCAGGTTGTACGAAAGTTACATAACGATTATGTGTCCGTGTTCGGTCCACCCAAAACTATTCTATCGGACAATGGAAGAGAATTTGATAACCGAATCATGAGCCTATATTCTAAATTATTTAATATACAGGATACCTTCACGACTCCTTACAGACCTCAGGCAAATGGATCAAACGAAAGAACGCATGGATTTATCAAGGAGATGATCCGCACCAACAGTAAAGATTGGGACTTGGTTCTAAAGGAAATTGCGCTTGCATACAATACCACTGAAAATCGAGCAACAGGATTCAGCCCTTATGAATTTCAGTATGGGACTAAACCTCATTTTCCATCATCCCTTCCACCTGCAAAGATTGAGATAAGCGAAATATTGGAAAATATAAAAAATCGGCATAATCGAGTTATTAGAGAAGCATCAAAGAATCTGCAAAAGTCAAGAGAAGAAAATAAGAAGCAAACAGATGCTAAGATCCGCCATCAGTACAAGTTCAGAGTAGGCCAAAGTGTTTACTATAAAGCTTCCGCCTCAAGTACCTTAGGACAAAAATGGTTTGGGCCAGCGGAGATTGTAAAGTTAAATGATAACGGAACTGCAATTATAAAAAATAGAAATCGACAATTTCCACTGCACTTGACAAAATTAAAACCTTATTTCTAAAACTACATTCACTTGCAGATATGGGATTCGCTACGACCTTCATACTGTGCTCCATCTTCAGCGCTTACGCTCGTCAACATTTCGGAGGCTTTGATTGAAAGCTATTGTGCATTTTCAAACACTAAGTTTATTTAATTCTTTTGTGTATATACCTTTGAATATGTTGCGCATTCTACTACACATATATCTTCATTATCTTCTCTTTTATTCAATTATAAATAGAAATCATTAAAGGCATTCATATCTTATTTTCTCCAGAAAGCTCTGTAATGTAATGCATAAACAAATATGGTTCGATGGTTTAAAGAAAAAATATATTAATAATAGAATTAGTTATTTGATTGTAATCACGACGTATTGTGTTACTATAAACCTGTATTCGCGTTACTTTTGCCATTTGTGTTATATTCTGGACAAGTTATGATGGTCTCCTATCCTATTGCACTTTGTTAAGAAAGCTATGTTTATACAAAGTATTCTCTTGAAGAAAATGAATTGCTTATATGCGACATAAATAATAAATGTATGTCTCCACTTGATTAATAACGTTTTCACTTGTCATAAATATTGTTTTAGTTTTCAAAAATCTATTTTATGATTACAGTAATTATTCTTTTGTAAAAACTTGGAGGACCAAGTTTAATTTTTAATGTTTATGTTCTGCATTCTTGTACATTATGATTAAAGTATTTAATCTTTTGTAAAAACTTGGAGGACCAAGTTTAATTTTTAGGGGGGAGGTGTCGTGAAGTAATCATGTAACCATTTACTCCTAAAAGACATTTACAGCAAATCTACTACATACTTAGACAATGCCAGCATCGTTATCTAATTGATTCTTTATAACTTTTCCTGCTAAAGTCATACGATGGTTGGAATAACGGCATTGGCCCACGTTGCTCGCGTGAGTCTGAACTTATCAATATCTAATAGACGCCACGCCCAAGGATTGGAAAATAAGTAAACGAGAATTGGCAAGCAAAGGCAGTTGCAGTTCGAGACCTCGCCGCACAACTACTCTTGTTAAAATATTAATGTACATAACGAATAAACGTTGTAAATTCATTGTTAAAGAGTCGTGTCTTACTCAAGAAAAGTGATATTCGAAACATTCCCATTTCGCGACACGACAAATTTTCCCTACATTTTTCAATTTTATGAATAATTATCAACTCTTTACAAACTTTCAATTTTTAGATAATTTTTCAATTATTTGAAAAAAAATTAAAATATTAAAAAAAATTGTTGGTGTGTCAAACGATTTAACTTTTTTTAAAATGTTTCTATTTTTTGAAAAATTTGAAACTATTAAAAAATTTTCAATCAATTTATTAATTTTCAATTTTTAGAACAATATTTAATTATACAAAAAATTACGATCATATAAAAAATTTTTAATATGTTTAGAACGATTTGAAATATTTTGAAAAAATTTTGTTATTTTGGTAAACTTTTAATAATTAAAAAAATTTTAATATTTTTCAAATATTTTCAATTTTCTGAACAATTTTGAATGTTTTCGAAAATTTTCTATTTTTCGAAAGATGTATAATTATTTTACAAATTTTTAATTATAATAATAACGTTCAATTATTTGCAAAATTTGTAATATTTTAAATATTTCTCAATTTATGCGTGTAAAACTATAGAGTTACAAATTTCAAAAATGTTTATTTTTCAGGTTTTTATTTTAAAAAAACCATCGGAGGGCTATCAGATTCTGTCTCATGGTTTACTTTTAAAATTTATTTTTCCTCTACAAATGTCGCTAAAAATATTTGGAAAATAAAAGGAAACTTACGATTTCTCCTGAGCGTTTGAAAAATTTTTTTCGGCAGCCTTAGAGGTGTTCATAATCACTGGATTGCGCTGGATAACAATTTCTTTTCTTTGACACTGTTGGACACTTGAAAACACTGGACAACTACGGTCACGCTCAAAAACTTTTTGACGGTGAAAAACAACGAAAAATTAACTGAAAGTTGCTGAAAGTGACTGTCAGCTGTTGTTTACTTTCCACTACTTTCCACTTCGATCCTTTCATGAAATATACATACTGAAATGGACACACATTCGCACACACACACACACAAACACACATATGTATTAAAAACACGAGTCAACTCGTCGCCCCCGTCGGGACTCGCCAACTCCGCGGGGTTTATTTCAGTTTATTTTATACGACGCCGTGCGACGCGGGGTTTATTTCTACAGACTTCCCCATGCGTTTTTGGGGGGAACTAATAAGTATGTGTGTGCATGTATACGTTTCACACGATTACACAGTACCCTTTCTCTCGCGCTCTTTCGCCCCACCAACTCGCGCAGAGCGAGAGAGCACTGGAGAGCACCGAGAGACTGGTGCTCTCGTTGACTGGTTGACTGGATTATACTCCAATCAACCAGTCAACGAGAAAATCAGAATGCCGTACACAAGAAATGCCCTTGAAAAATGGGCGGAGATTCACAGATTATTCCAGAACATTCTGCGAATGCATTCTCAAAGGATGCATTCTCTCCAATTCTCTCGTTTGGCGTGTGCTCGCCTGTGCACAAATATCAGCATTTATTCGATGTCCTTGGGTTCAGATACCGAAAGTGAAAACAATCAAACTGATTGAAATACAATTTCAAAAAAACAGTACTGAAAGTGCAACTCGACGGTCCTGAATAAGAGCGCGCAATTAATTTTTCTGGTGATTACCATACAGTGACAAATATATACATGTGACACAGTCAAATTTTGCGAGGTGAAAAAAATTGTACGCGATGTACGCGTTACACGAATTTAAACTTTGAAACTGTTTAAAATATCTTTAGTTTTATAAATTATAGAATTAAAAAAATGTTCTTGATTTTTGAAATGTTTTGAATAGTCTAAACTCTTACGATTCGCAAAATTGTTGAAAATACCATAGTAGAATGTTCGAAATTATCAACTTTCATGAAATTGAAGTAATTAGTACAACTTTTGAAATTTCAATGATCGTGAATATTATCAATTTTTAGATTTTTTATATGTAAGATTTGTAAAAACTCTTAATTTTTTGACATTCTAACAATTGTCAAGATTTTCTAGACTTTTAAAATTTTTAAGACACTTTTTTTATTTTTTTTTTTATTTATTTATTTTTAAGACATAAAAGTTTTTGGAATTTAGGAAATTTGTAAAATTGTTTAAATTTCAATAATCAAGAATATTATTAATTTTTTAATTTTTTAAGACTTTTAAAATCACTTAAATTTACGACAATTTTTAAAAATTTGAAATTAAAAAACTTTCTTTAATACTGTAGACTTCGAAAATGTCAAAAGTAGTACGAACTTTTACAATTTTAAAATTTTTTAAAAATCTTACAATTTCGGAATTATCATCCTTTCAAAAATATCAGAATTCGTAAAACTTTCGAAATGTCAATAATCATGAATGTAACACATTTTCAGAATTTCAGAAACTTGTAAAATCTCTGAAATGTACCAAAATTTGTAAATTTTGGAAGTTGAAAAAATTTGTTCACCTTTAATTAGACTTTGAACATGCTTAAAATAGTATTAACTTTTATTATTTCAAAAATTGTTGAAAATCTTAAAATGTTCGAGATTATTAACTGATCAAAAGTTTGCGAAATTCGTAAAATTTTAGAAATAACTATAAAAATTACTTTTCCAAATTCTTAATAATGATCAAAATCTATAAAATTTACGAAAATTTTGAAATGTTTGAAATTATCGAAATTCAATGTACTTCCAAAATTTTCATAATACTTTCTTAGAACTTAGAAAATGTTCAACATTTATCGAAATTCCGCAATGTTAAAAATTTTAAGAATTAGTAATGTTCTCGTAATGTAGATAATTATAAGATTGCTAATTTTCAGAATTTTTTCGAAACTCCGCAATTTACAAAGTTCTTGGACTTCTGATAATTTCTGATTTTCGAAAAAATTGGTTAATTATCAAAATAATAAAAACCTCAAGATTTCCCGAAATCGTTGAAAATAAGATTCTAAAAATCTCTCAAATCATCAAATTCTTTGACACTCGAAATTCTCGATATTATTGTGCTATTATCTTCAAAATATACTTTTTTGCGATATGCTACATTTTTCAAAATTTCCAAAATTTCGGTAGGTGCTTCAGCCCCCTCTCTGGCCACGTGCTTTTCCCCCAATTTGTAAAAATTCTGTTCATTGGTATACAATATTTTTGATACGACAGGCATCGTACAGATGATTTATTACCGCTGCTTACGGCTCCCGTAAACATACGTTCAGCTATATATTATTAAAAAAAAATTTTTTTATACATAATAGTGAAAAGTAAATTTTAACTACAGCCCCCCTCCCCCCCCCCCCCCACGTCTCCTTCCCAAGTAGTACCGCTGTCCTTTTTCATTTACTGCTTTTACGATAAACGATAGTGTAATAGACGCCGTATTCTGTGGTTGCTTCTATCTAATTTTTAAAGTTATATCAAAATTTGTACTATCAATATATCAACAACTTAGACATGAAAAATTGTTTAAAAACTTATTGAACAATCAGATGTGGGTAATTTACAGAAATGAAGGCTTAGAGTTAAGAAGGGCCTGAGTCAAAAAAGTTTCAAACTGCGTTATATTGCATTTTTGGAATTTCACTCTAAACCCTGATAACGAGCTGTGTCGGAACTTCATAATGTAACGAGCGAGACCCGGAACATATAATTATATATTATTATTATTATTATTTTTTTTTGTATTGTCAGGCTATGAGCCTAGGAATAAATATATTCCTTAATCTCGTCGAACAGAAAAGGACCCTCTGTACACAACAGCCTACAGTGACCCTTTATCCAACTTTTTAGAGGGAGTCGGGAGAATTGTTTTAAGGGAGAAATCGCAACGCCAAAATTTCACTCTAATAATCGTTCCTTATTTATTAATCTTACTTAGATACAAACCTTGTCAACCAATAATATATTTAAACAACTTAATTTTCACGAGGCTCTGGCACGCAATCATCGAAATCTGTCTCGTATAAATAGCTCTTTTCTAAGGAATCATAGAATTGTTGGTCTGCTATTTCTACCCCTTTTGGGCCCTGAAGAATCTCATTTATTTCCTTATTAATTGGGACATCATTGAGCGAGTAACGTTGAGGTGCCTTACAAACATCACATGAGAATTCTAATTTCTTTGCTGGGGTCACGAAAACGATCCCATATTCTGAAGAAGCTCTTTTTGCTATTAGTGCGTCAACCTCTTCTAAACTGGTATCTTTCTCAGGGTATAAGGCTTTCAAAGCTTGCAGACGGTAGAACAAATTGAGTATTCCTTTCTTTTTAAACGCGGACTTCTTAGCACTGTGCTTGACTCTATGATGCCGGATTACAGTTTTCATGCTCCAAATCAAGGTCTCGGTAGTAGGCACTAAAGAGAAAAATCATTGCAGGGTTGTAAAGAAGGAGAGAGAGAGAAAGAGATATTTAATCCGCTTAACAACAATTTCTATAATTGGCAAATTCGACCATTATAAAGTTATTCTATTTATTTGGGATGAGGGTTATAATTTGAGGTCCTTTTGTCCTCTAACATAATTAGTCAAGCTGCGTTCGGAACAAAGTCAAGCTGCGTCGGACAAAGTCTCGACGCTCGAATAATAATGGATGAGGGTACAAAATGGATTTTATCAAATATAACAAAGAGGATATACAATTTCTCACTTTTCAATAATTTTAAGGTTATCCTTTTATCGACAGATTGGCACCTCAAGCACAGCTTGGGTTTTTGGTCAGATCGATATCAGGCAAATATATGGCTGTTAGGCTGTCGTGAGGTCGAGCCCTTGGACCTAGGAAGTTTTCTTTCGCTTTTAGGGAACTACTTTTGGGGGCTTCTCCTGGGAGAAACAAGCAGTTCAGAAGCTCGAGAATGACTTCTGAAACCTGCGAGTTGTTATGTATTGAGACACATAACATATGTCTTGGGGAATCCAAGACTCACAAAGAATGTGAGGGCGTTATCAATGAGAGTAACAGATGAAAATTATCGAAAGTTTATTCCAAACATAATTTACACATTTTTCGAATCGAACAATGGAAGGTTTCCTTTTTTTAATACAGTTTAGCGGATACCAAAATTCGTATTTTCCCGTGTCCCGCAGAAGGGTAAAGTCCTCCACGTCGACACAATAACGTTCTTGGAGCCGTTGTTCCACGCCGTAGTCCGGGGTGGTCCGAGGCGCGTGTTCGAGTTCCGAGAGTGTATACGTCGAAGAGAGAATGAAACTTAACTAGAGTTATTGAATTGAACCGAGGTTTTTTTCTTTACCGACTTAGTTATAATGACTGTCCAACTAAATTCCACTTTTTTAAGCCCCCTTGACTTGAGCGTTGGGCTTTTTATGCCTAAAATTTTCAGGTGGGAGGCCACGCGTAACTGATTTGAGTTAGATTTAGATATTAAAGTATTCGGGAATCCCCCAAAAAGAAAGAAATAAATCTAAATGAACATCAAATCTCCTTCCGTAATGACATAGCCTTTTATTTGTCGATTTGTCGGAAGTCTTAATGAAAATAAAATGAACTAACTTATGGCCAACGTCTGAAGATTTCGTTTCGTAATTACATATCCGTTAGTATTTCCTTGAATTTCGCAAGTAAATTAGAAACTTAGTTTTAAATCGAAAGATATCTGGTGAAGCGCAAAATTATGATGCTATTGCCTAAATGATAATGATTCTATTTTTCAAGACTCCAAATCGACTGTCCATTATTTATCGACTTACACTATCATTTCCCTTACTGTTTCGTAAGTTATTGACTAAATTTGTAAAAAAAAAAGATATTCGACAAAAAGAAAATATATATTGAGAAAAACAATATTTACGCGTTTTTCCAATATCTAACAGAGTATATATACGATTCCTAAAGGAAGTAAATGGATTCTTTTCGATCCGTTTACGTTCGGTCATCATTAGATAGAGAAAAAAAAAATGAAGAGTCATCATTATTCGAAAAACAGTTTTATCTTTTCATATTTCAAAAAGAAAGTTAAATGACCGAGCGAATTGAATTGATAACAAAATAGAAATCGTTTTAATATTAACAGAGACGAGATAATAAAGTTGAAAAATAGAAAATGGTTTTAATCAAGAGTTGAATGATAGAAGAAATTGTTAATTGAAAAATGATTTTATTTCTTGTGCTAAAAATAAAGTATAAGGTCGTTGTTATCAAAATTGATTTCCTATTGTCGTTTGTAAATCGTTTCATTTCCGAATAGAGTAGATAACAACTTGAAAATAATTGTCGTTTCTTAAATCACGTATTTTATGCTTCAGGAGTTTCTTATCGATCGAAAGTTGAGTAACCGGGGGAATCTAACGTTGTAGAAAATTAATTTTTTGTTGCTATTCTTCAGCTTTGGCGAAATCTTCGTGATTTAGATATCACGGCGCGCTATCTAATTTTTTTTTTAGGACAACATCTTTGCTGGATGAATTTAATAGTTTTAAATACGAGGGGGGACCCAAAAGTAACGGGAATTAGGTGGTGGGGGGACCGCGGAGGGGGGGATCGGGTTCTCCACTGGTTCTCTTCCAAGCTGCTACTCTCCCAACTCAGTGTGCAAAGTTCATTTGCTGTGAGTGCATTCGTTCGTCCGTAAGAATTTTTCTAGTGAAACGACTTTTTCCGTTTCGGCGAAAACGTGAAATGGCTGGGTGCGGAGATCAACGCGTGGCTGTAAAATTTTGTTTTTTGTTAGGAAAAACACCCGCGGAAACCCTTGTGATGCTGAAAACAGCTTATGGGGATAATGCTTTGAGTAAAACGCGTGTGTACGACTGGTTTTCGCGTTTCAAGAATGGAGAGATGTCAAAAGAAGACCAACCTCGTTCTGGGCGCCCTTCGACTTCAAGAACGGACGAAAACATTGAAAAAATCAACACTCTTGTTCATGAAGACCGTCGCCGAACCATCGATCAACTTTGTGAGATGTCTGGATTGTCATGGAGTTCAATTCAGAGGATTTTAACTGAAGATTTGAGCATGAGGAGGATTGCAGCCAAATTTGTTCCTCACCTTCTCTCCGACGATCAAAAGGAGCGTCGACTTCAGGCCTGTCTTGAGCTGCAAAATCAGTTGGATGAAGACCCAGATTTTTTTCTCAAGGTTATAACTGGCGATGAATCATGGTGCTATGGCTACGACCCCGAAACAAAGCAGCAATCAAGCCAATGGAAGACACCTCTCTCGCCTCGTCCAAAAAAGGCACGCCAAGTGAAGTCCAACATCAAGACATTGCTCATTTGATTCTTCGATTGCAGAGGTATTGTGCACGCAGAATTTGTTCCTCCAGGCCAAACGGTCAACCAACACTTCTACTTGGAGGTTTTGAAAAGGTTGAGGGAGAACATCCGGAAGAAAAGAGCGGATCTTTGGCGCACAGGAGATTGGTTCTTCCACCACGACAATGCACCTGCCCACACAGCGCTGTCCGTGAAGAAATTTTTGACCAACAACGGCATGACACCGATTGTTCACCCCCCCCCCTATTCACCGGACCTTGCCCCCTGTGACTTTTTTTTGTTCCCTAGACTCAAAAAGGGCACGAAAGGAAATCGTTTTGGGACTATAGAAGAGGTGAAACAAAAATCGCTGGAAGGTTTAAAAAACATTGAAAAAAATGAATTTCAGAACTGTTTTGAACACTGGAAAAAAAGATTGAACAAGTGTATTACAGTCAATGGGGGTTACTTTGAAGGTGATAAAAATTGTGTGTGAAAAAATTTGTCAATAAAAAAGTTGTAACACAATTCCCGTTACTTTTGGGTCCCCCCTCGTATTCCATCGAAAATCAAATTCAGACGAGAGGTAAACCCCGCTCGTCACATCTCCCCTCCCCAAGAAGAAAGTCATCGTCCGAAGACGGTGATTTCTCCAGTATTTCTCATCTTAGGGTGGTTCTCTCCCTTTCTTTCTTTCGGAAAAAAAAGGAAAAAAGTAGGTAGCAAAAAAAAAGGTCGAGAATGGAAAATAATTTCTATTTAAAAATAAAAGAAATTCATTGAAACTTGTAAATTATATTTCTATTGAACATAAAATCGTAATGAAAATTTTTTTTTTTTTTTTTATTGCCGCGCGTTATCGCAATTGCTTGAAAATTGACTACTTTTCAGAACCTTTGCAAAAATAGCTTTTGTTCGAAAAAAAAAATTTCAAAGAGCGCTCGTTAATATTCCCCACTTCTAGGCGATGAATTCTCCAATGAAAATGACTGCCTTCCATCTCTCTCTCTCCAAGAAGACTTATCGCATCTGCTGACGGTGGTTCTTGGAACTTAGAGTCGAAATTTATTTCTTTAAGGACAGTGCAGAACAGTGTGTGGTTGAGAACGGTTGATTCAAAAAGTAAAACAAAGATTTCTAATATGAATTTTATTTATGTGACTGTGATATCGCGTGGTATAGACATCTTCGTGGTCCATCAGTAGTGCGGAAGCGGTTCCAATTTTTATCTTTATTCTGTGTGAAAAGATGGTGAACGAGGATCTAGGTAAGGTTTTCACATTGCTTGTCCGTGTTAATTCTTTATTTATTAATCTTTGCAACATCTTAGGTCCCGACGAGGTCATCATACGCCTGAATGACCAAACCAAAACATGGACCCGAGACTTTGGGGTCCTGGATGTCCTGGGAGTTGGACTGAGGGCTATGGAATTTCTGAGTTTCTTTAATGGGTCGAACGCAGACGATAATACCCCCCCCCCCCCCCCAGTTGCGTAAAGAAGGTGGAAAGCAATTACTGGAATAAACGAGCTTATCATTTCATCACAAACGTGTTCTTTATTTGTCCGTACAAATTTCGTGAAGCCTGTATTTAAGCGGAATACTCAATTCTTCGTCCTTTATTATCGTACATTTCGGGGTTTCCGTGTAAAGATTTTTCCTACTTTTAGGTACCGACGATGGAAGTGGGGTTTCCTCACGTTTAATTTCGTTGATTTTTTTATCCAAGCTTTTGATTTTTGCAGTCGTTCTTCTACTCTCTTGTGACATCTAATTAACACCCTCTAATTAGATTCGTGAATGATTCAGGTGCTAATATAAACAATAAGTCATTGATTTCCATACAAATTCAAGTGAGGGACCTCATTGGGATGGAATTCATTCAATGTTACTGGTGGATTCGATAACTTTACGAAATGTCGATAATGTGAATGTTTCTTTTGCGCACTTCAAAAATTATGATAATGTCGGTTTTGCCCTTTTGCGATAAGTTACGTCAAAATTCCTTAATCTATTAAAAATTATAGATTAAATTAAAGATAATAATATGAAAGATAATCTATTAAGATTAAAGATTGATAGAAAAAACTGAATGGTAAGATTGTTTTATTCAGAATTGGGTTACATACAAATCATCTAAATCTTCGTCATTAAATTTACGTTGTATTTAATTAAAATTTTCGAACTTTAAATTAATTTAAAATGAAAGCGCTAAAAATTTATATTTCAAGTACAGTTCGGCTAGACTGCCACTAAAATTATAATAACACTGAAAATATTGCATCATTCTGATACGCCATTAAGTTTGGAATTGGAATTTTTTTATTTTGAATGATTGAATGATTCAAATATATTAAAAACCAAACAACTTTGCAATAACAAAAAAAGTTAATCTTTATCAAAAATTAACTCGTTGTTATGTTTGCAAGTAACCTAATTGTTACCAAACATAAAATTAAACTTTAACATAATTTGAATCTTGTTCATAGTGAGTGATATTCGATTATCCAGTTTAATTCAAATTATTTTTGAATTTCATTCTTGAATTTATTTTAAATTTGCTTATAAATTTATATTTATTGTTGGGTCAGTAGTTCCCATTCCAGTCAATTCCACAGCAAATTTTAAAAACAATGTCGAACGTAAGAACTTCATAATACATCGAACTTGTCCTTATCATTGTTTCAGAATGAGTGAACTTCGTAAAAACTGTGCAAGTAGCTCATCGGACGATTCTTTGAGTGACATTCTTTTGGATCACGAAAAGAATGACAATTTTTCGGAACAACACTCTGAACACAGTAGTGGAAGTTCGACTGAAGATTCAACAGCCGACACTCCATTCGACCATTTCACGGTAAATACTGATTGTCTGGATGAAGATTGCGAGTTAGATGACGAAAACGAAAAAATGAAAGGCAAATTAGCTGCATGGGCAATTCAGCATGATATTACTCATGAATCCCTTACCGGGCTATTACAAGTTTTAAAAACCCATCATTGCCTTCGAACGTTACCCACTCAAGGAAAAACCGTTTTAGGAACGCTGCTCAAAGCACCAGTAGTCAATTTAGAAGCAGGGGGGCAATACTGTCACCTCGGTTTAGCCGAACAATTATCGAGAATCCTTAAAGCCAGGCCACATTTACTATTGAATGCGTCAGAAAATGGCATACGTCTTGTATTTAATATTGATGGAGTAGGCGCTTCAAATTCGTCTGAAATTGACTTCTGGCCTATATTGGGTTGCGTGGAGGACGATGATTGTGAATTTATAGTCGGTGCTTATTGTGGTGATAGGAAACCTCAAAATTTTAATGAATGTTTAAGGCCATTCGTAAATGAATTAAAGGTCTTGATCAACAATGGTTTCGCATGTGGGACGCGTATTTTTCCTGTTTCTGTCAGTCGTTTTGTGATGGATATGCCGGCAAAGGCATCAGTATTATACATAATATTCTTCAACGCGTTTGGTAGCTGTACGAAGTGTACTATTGTTGGTAAAAGAATTAATTCAAGAACGAGTTTTGAAAATTTGAGTGCAAAGTACCCGACAAACGGTGATCCTCACAAACCACTCGTCTTGAGGACGAACAATAGTTTTCGTGGACGGGTCGACGATAATTTTCATAAAGGGGATTCAATTTTAGAAGAAATTGAGAATCTGGATATGGTGGGAGACATCGTCTTAGATCCGATGCACTTAATTTTCTTAGGGGTTTGTCGACTCACAATACGCTTGATTGTAACAAGAAATTTGAAACCCAAGTATAACTTGTCAATTGAACAATTAAAAGACATTTCTCGTGCCATTTTACTCAGAGTTAAACCTAACACTCCACGCGAATTTTCGAGAAAACTACGTTCACTGAAAATAATAATCAAAAAGTGGAAAGCAACATAAAGTCGTTCTCCATTGATTTATTATTGAATATCTTTGAGAAAAGAATTTCAACACGACGTTTTTGTAAATTTGTTAGTCTTACAAATAGCCACGTACATTCTATCGAGTCCATTACATAAAAATGAAGATTATCTGCAATATGCTTCTGAGCTTTTGACTTTTTTTGTTGATAATTTTCATACTATTCATGGCAGACATGCAGTTGGACCAAACGTTCACGGACTGATGCATATTGTCGATGAAGTTAGAAAACACGGCAACTTAAACGCATTCGGTGCGTGGAAGTTTAAAAGTTTCATGAGTAAAGTAAAACGATCTGTCCGTAAAGGTGAACGTCCATTGGAACAACTGTATTTCCGCTATAACGAAATCGCTGAAAATAAAAATCTTTCAGTTAAATCACAAGACTCACAAGATACCTTTATTCCTGTTGCCAACTCGAAACATTCAAAAGGGCCTTTGATCGGGAATTGCAGTGATCCTCAGTTTTTCAAAGCGCGAAATCTCCGTTTTACAATACATTGCAAACCTGTTTTCAAATTTTCGATCTTTAAAATGACTGAATTTCCGTACGAAAGCTTAAATTACATTTTAATTAGAGCATTTTCTTAGAAGAATACGAATTTAATTCTTTAAAAAATTATTTGTAAGTACCAAATATGTACATATTATGTATAAATGTATTATGTATAAATTGTGTATATTATGTATATTATGTATAAATGAGAAAAATTATTTCTGGTAAGAATGAAAACTACGTACTGTGGTTTAACGTATGGTTACGTATGACTCACAAACACTTCCATACAGTCACCGCTGCTTACTTGGGATATGTAAGATTTACGAGATGGATAAAAAATCGATTTCGGTTGATGTTTCGGTCACATCAATTAATCAAAGAGAACTAAATGATGTTTCCAACATCTCAAGTTTTTGTCGGTTCGTATATAATTTAATCTTGCAGAAATAGGCACTTTCAACGACTGGTGCAAAAACGCGAAAAAATCCGGTGTTCCAGGTGTAATCGAAGAACTGAAAACTCATCGCAAATATCTTTATGAATTTCGGATTTCTCATTATTTTGTATATAAATTTTAAATTTTGCTTTTCTAACGTATATTTCTGGACTGTATCTTATGCGTTCAAACATTGTCGTATTCCGAAAAACACAGAGCAACTTTCAAATCTGAATTCCTCGACAACAAAATTAATGCACTAATTCGTTTAGGCAGAGAAGCCACAGATAAGTTGTAAACGCAAATCTATGCAAGTAGGTGTTGATGAAGATTATTTTTAAAGATGACTCGGAAAGTTTGACCATGAAAATTTATTCAATGCAAGTAAAAAAAAGGAATAAAAGATTTTTGTTTGGCCACTACGACGGATAACTCGCAAGCTACTTTGTACAGTTTATGAGGTAGATTATTAATGTAAATAATTTATTTTATGCATAACTACAAACTTCATTTGATTGTACTACTTGAAAAGTATAATATCTTAACGTTGTACTGAAAGCTATGTCCTTTTATTGTAAAAAATAATATTAATGTATTAGAGGTACGAAAGAAAAATAGGAAGATGCAGTACGATGTGTAAAATGTTCAGAGTGAGCCTTGAGACAATATAATAGCCCTTTAAACTGTTTTTTTTTTTCGATGACTTATTTCACTGTCCTCAATGAAAAATTATCTCGAATGAGTTGTACACTTCGAGCACAGCACCAATGTCCCGGGAACAGTACAGCAATTGTAACGTTAATGTCCAAGGAACGTCCCGTGGGCATACCGAATTCGTCCTGTTAGCTTAAAAATATCCAGTGTGTGACACATTTAGAGCTGAAACTTACATACGAAAAATTTATGACAAATTATAATAACATACCCGCAAAAAAAGTATACCATATTACTCTATACAGGAAATTCATGCTGTGCAGTTCTCCATAAAAAACAATGTCAATAACAAAACTGAACCCGATTGATCAGAAATTATGAAAATTTCCGACAAATTAGCACTATGATTTCCTAGAAGTGTAATCTACGTCAATATTTTCATATGTAGCAACGTCTAGATCGTTAGGATTGATAGAATGTAATAATTCTTATTAAAAAGAGTACAAAAGATTCGTTGTAAAAGTACGAAGAATGTGATGTGAGATGTATGTTGAAATATAAAAAATTATTTTCATACGCCGCGACGTGAAAATACTCTAAAAACAGTTTTTATGTTTGTAGACATTTATTATGAATAAGAAATTGAAGCTAACAATAAATGCGAAGAAATTCATGAAATGTGTGTGTTGTTTTTTTCAAAATTCCCAAAGCAATAAAAGTAATAAAATATTATACTAGAGTGGCTCCGAATCACCCTCCCCAACCCCTCCTAAGTAAAATGAAATACCTCGAAGTAGCCTCATATCACGCAAAAGTCAATTTTAAAAAAAATACTCTTAGAATACCACTTCCAAACGACCACCCTTCACCAATGCTGTAAAAAAATAGTAATACATTAATGGAAACTTATGTCTATCGAAAAACCACCCCTCGACAAAATACAACACCTTTAAAAAAAACCCTAAAAAGCTACCCTCAACCAGCTTCAAACGACGTGGGATAAACGTTTTGAAAAACTACCCCTCGCAACTACTCCGGAAAACTATCCTTCAGTAACCATCGAACCTCTTGGAAAACATCCCTGAAAAGATACCCCTACATGACGCGCGAGTATTTTTCGATGTAATTCATTTTTTTTCAATATATAATATTTTTTATTGATATCTTTTTATTTAATTTTTTTTTTCATAGTTGCTTAACAGCACTAGTAAGTATATATATTAATCAATAAATTTTCAACGCAAATCCTTCCAGGGAGCCTCCCGGGTGCTCCAAGGTAGCTACCAGGTAGCTACCAGGTTACTACCGGGAGACTACCAAAAAAATACTATAAGTGACATTGGGAGTGGAATGGGAGCTCCCTGGGAGTCCCCTGGTAGTGCAGCGGTTGCCCTGTGGTTGCCCTGTGGTTGCGTTTTTGGTTACTTTTTGCTGACTGGGGTAATATTAGTTATATGCCTAACTTCAGTTATGCATATATATTTTACATAACATTGAACACGTTTAT
Organism: Platygaster robiniae; assembly: GCA_028476575.1. Classification (NCBI taxonomy): domain Eukaryota; kingdom Metazoa; phylum Arthropoda; class Insecta; order Hymenoptera; family Platygastridae; genus Platygaster; species Platygaster robiniae. The sequence continues at coordinate 34,618,923 of CM052019.1, read as the reverse complement.
GTTATTTATTTAACATTTCTTCAAAGTATAGTATGAATATTATAAAAAATTCATTGCACATGCAAATTTTTTTAATATTTTTATTACTTTATTTTATATTATACATTGTATTTTATACTTATTGAGTTTATTAACTAGATACTATTACTTTTAAAATTGCATGATATATTGTTTCGAAAATTTTTATGTGCTGATTTTAATATTTTTTCTTCCATACAGTGTACTTTAGATATTTTTTAACTTACTTGTGTACAGTCACTTCCTCCTTTTTGTCAGGTTTTCGACCGCGCAAATAACACACGCGGCCCATTTGGTTTGTTTAGGATTTTTTCTAAAAAAGAAACTAATAATTTTTAACTCCTGGATCAGGTCGCAAGATTTGAACACCAGCAGTCACCAAAAATAAACAAACGCCTGGCAACAGCAGTGCGAATCTAGCTCATGCGCAGAAACAGCCTGGTACGCTAGGTACCTTAGAGCTTTCGACGGGTAAGTATAATCGTTCCAAAAAAAAAGCATCCGAAATCCAAAATGGCGTCGCGCGAAATTCAAATGCTCGCGGAGCAAGCCGAACTTGACTTGTCGATCGGTAACCCAGCAGATGCAGCCCTCTGTAGTGATGGGCGATACCGACAAAAAGAATCGGCATCGAGGTACTCGAGTACATTGAATATTCGATTCCGATACCGAGTACGATACTAAAAAAAAAGTATCGATTCTAAGGAATCGGTATCGAGTATCGACTTAATATAATTCATAATTCTGGCATCGCCCACATGATGATGAGACGGATGCATGTAGATATGACTCATATCAATATTTATCATAAAATGGAGCTACATATACGAAAAGAGATGCATATTTTACTCTGTAATAACTCAAAAAGTCTAAAAACTAATTTTGTAAATACAAAAAGAAACAAACTCGTCGAATTAGCTAGAAATATGACTCGACCTTAAATCTAGATCTACGATTAATAATAAAATGAATAAAAATCTTGGGAAATTATAGAGGTCATAAAAAAAACATGTTTTTATTGTTTATCACACATATCATTTATTAATATCAATAACACAAACGTTTCACAGTTTTTGCTTGTAGATAATAATAATTTTTGGTTGGTCAATTGACAAAGTCTTAAATTATAATTGCAACGTTCAAAATTTTATAAACACAACTAATTTTTGAGTTATACAATAAATCTTACATTTTCTTATAACTGATGCATAAATTTTTGCTTCTTGCAATAGTAACTATTCGTTTCTAACATTAGTAGTTTGTACTCATCGTAGTAACTGACTTCACTTATCATCACAGAAATATTGCTTCCCCTATCGTGCATAGTCGAACTATTCGAAGTATTCGAATCGTGGGGGAAAGGAAATTCCTATTCATCAATGATCTAAGAGTGGGGATTTTCCGCCGCAGAAAACGAATGACCCAGCGGAGCCATCCCCACTCTTAGATCATTGATGAATAAGAATTCCTTTTCTCCCACGATTCGAACAGTTCGAATAGTTCGACTATACACGATAGGTTCGTTATTTTTAAATTACAAACTTTTTCTAAATGCTGGATAAAAAAATAGTTACTTTGGATATTTTGTACTCAAAATCCCCATGCATCTTCCTTTACACTTGATAAGAAAACTAGTTCACATAGACGTTTTGGGATAAGCCTGTTTCGACGATCGGGACAAATCAAACCAGCTCTTGAAAAGAGGCGCTCGCTCGGTACGGAGGTTGCAGGAATATGTAAATACTTTTTTGCAATTTTGTAGATATTCGGAAAAGAATATTTAGCTTCTTCCCAGTACACTAATGGATCCTTTTCTCTCGAAATAAAATTTTTTGATAAGTAATTGCGAAGCTCCGACGAAACACCGCCTGGCTCATCGCGGTCTACAACCAAAGTTTGGATTTTTTGTTCGTGGTAACCCTATATATTGTCTTTATCATTTCATAATTCACTTTTTTCTGCGGAACCATCTACATCTATTTGATTACTTGTTATAGATTGCATTTCCCTGGAAACATTACGAACTGCACGAGCAACAGCTAAATTATTATCAAGATGAATCTTTTTAAAACGTGGATCCAAGAGTGTAGCAGTCGAAAGCAATAGATGCTTTTCAGAATAATTGTCAAATCTTAACGAACATTCTGCTATTAAATTATCCTGCAAGACCATGCCGATCGCTGTTTCTGGAGTTTTTTTATTCAATGCTGTTGTCAAACACTTTACCATGGGAATTATTTTACTGCAAGTTACGTGTTCCTCCGCACTTAATTCTCGAGTAATTTGCTCAATCGGTTTCAGTAAGTCTAAGAATTCCTGGAGAACCTGCATGTCATCTGCACTAATCATTTGTGGGCTACCACGAAGGTTTAACAATACAGTCGACACAGGCGTAGATAGTAACAAGAAACGTTCAATCATATAATAAGAGCTGTTCCAACGAGTTTCGACATCTTGTATTAATTTCAAAATCGTCCCCTCAGTTTTACCCTCATCCATTTGAAATTTTCGTAATTGATCAGCAGCAGCGTTTGTTTGTTTGAAGAAGGTAACAATTTTTTTAATACGCCCTATCAATTCTGGCAAAAGAGCTGTATTTTTTATCGCGTTACCAGGAACTAGCTGGACAGTATGCGCAAAACATGGTATGTGCTGATTAATCATCGAATCATCTTCTTCGTCGATATCATTAGCAGCATTATCCGTGATAATTGCAACAATACAATTTTTCTGTATGTTTTAATCTATGCATATCTTGGCTAATTCGGAAGACAAATATTGAGCAGTATGGTTACTATCAAGAGGAAAACAACCCAAGTTAATTGAAACTATTTTAGGCAAATTTGGATGTGGATAATGAACAGTAGCCCTCATGTAGCTTTTTGAATTTCCTGTTTCTGTCCAACAATCAGTAGTCAAACTCAAACTTTCAAGGTTTTTTAAATCTGCCTTAAATTTTGCACTGAGGGTTGCATATTTCGAATCTAACATACGCGTGGTTGTTTTGCGACTAGGTGGTTTATATAACGGAACAGCCACTTGCATGAATTTGACGAAACCAGGATTTTTACTTGTACCCAGAGGAAGATTGTCTTTGTCTATCATGAAGAGTAGAGCGTTGGTGATTGTGGCATGTTTTGTTTCTCCCTCTTAACAAAAAATGAGAAAAAAATTGTGTTAGTATTTTTTTCTCAACTTTATACATAAATTATCATGTAAAACATGTAAAAAGTTGAAATGTCGGTGGATAATAGAATGATTCAATATAAATAATACTTTTTATTCAAGTTCATAAATAATTTTTTATTGTATTTTTCATATAACTTATTCAATAAATTAAAATGTCAATAAATAATGCAAGAATCACATTAAAATTATTTAAAATTTGAATTAGGTAAATAAAATTGCATATTACAAATTCCTTCGTGACTTAATTGTTTTCTAATTTTTTTCAAGAATTGCAAAAAAATAATAATAATGAAATATTAATAACTTAAAACGCATACATGTTTGTTTCAAAACTACTATATCATAACAAATGATAGTTAAAAATTTTCATATTTTATATGAATTAGGTTAAAATTGAAATTCGTATATTTTCCAATTAAATCAAAAATTTTTTGTAGATTTAATTTTATAGTATTTTATTACTATTTGAAGCTGAATTTTTCAATACATTTTATTAAAAAATCATTTTTGATTTAATATCCAAATTTTGAATAAAATGTTGAATCAAATTGTATATTTTTATTAAAATGAGGATTCTATGTTTTTATATTTCGGTATAATTTGAAATTTGTAGATTTGAAAATTATAATTAAAATTATAAAAATATCCTTATGTATAAAATAATTTTTTGTAATTTTTCAAGTTATTTGTTATTGTAAAAATGTATATTTATGTATGGCTGTTTTTTTTCTAAAATAAATTGTAATTGTTTATTAATTCCACGACGAACATATTATATTGTCGAATTTTTCATGCAGAATATTACCATGTTTTTTTTTAATTTATTTTGACACAGTTATCGTTAGGTTGTGTTCTTATGATATGTTATGTTATTTTATTATATTCATTTTGATAATATATTACTTTGAGACTTTGAGACTTTAATAATATATATCAGAAATAATTTTTCGGAAATTTCTATTTCTGGACTACAATCAAAATTAATTTCAAACACCTACATAAAGAAGAAATTTTTACTTTTTCTATTGAAACCATATATTCTAAAAAATGAACCACATATTCTGTGTTGGAAATTATAGAATAGTTTTATTGACTTTCAAATTAACTACCGCTGTAAGAATTGATATCTTGGAAAACCTCGTTGATTTTGGGCGTCTGCTTAGCTTTGGGTCCTTCTGTTGATGACTTTCCTGAATTTTCGTTTTTACGTTTCCTGTTTTCCTTGGAATTTTTAGCACTTGAAGAATAGCCCTAGAATGCAAATATATATGCGTTTAAGAACAAAAATCACACTGATATAATTTTTTGTAGAGTATAAATGTTTACCTGTGAAGCCTGTGAATGTTCATCAGCGTCATTTTTTTCATTTTCATTCTCGCTATTGTGACTTTTTTGGGTTGACTGCATTGACATTTGAAGTGGATGTTTTGTTCGTAAGTGTTTCCACATGTTCGTTGTGCTGCTGTCTTTTCTTGATATTAATTTCGTACAAAAATTGCAGCGACTTTTATCGATATCGTTGGGGACTTTGGAGAAATACTTGTGGATTTCACTTTCTGTACTTTTTCTTTTTTCCATTTTGTTTTTGTTTCAAACTGTTTTCATCGATTGTTGCACAATTTGTCTGTATGCTGAAAAAAAATTTTTCATCATTTTTTTTTATTTTTTTTTATTTTTTTTTATTTTTTATTTTTTATTTTTTATTATTTACTTTAAATCAATATGGAATAAAATTTTTGTCTGAGAATTAATAAATCAAAAAATTATAATTTTTGAACCGTCAAAACTGTAGTCTATTAACTATATCATATTTTTAGTATTTTCATTCAGCCTCTTTGGATTTTGAGAAAATAAATCGAAGTTGACGAACATAGCCCTTTTTAAAAATTGTTTAGATTAGCTTCATTTCCTCAAGCTCTGTTTTTCAAGAATTTTAGTAAGGTAAAGCTAGCAAAAAAAAAAAAATCACGGAGTGGTGGGTTCTGTAAAAACAATTATAGTTCATATTTTTTTCATAATGTTGCTCTGGTTACCCTTTCCCAAAAATTACATCTTCGGGGAATACGTTTCATTACATGAATTTGTTTTACTTTATTATTCACAACTACCACACTCAGCGGTTAAGAAACCAAAAACGCATCGAAATGCCTGACTCGTGAACTTCGAGAAGTTCGAGAATCAATAACATTTAGGAATGTAAACAAAGTCAGAAAATACGTCGTTTCTCATAATCGCAGCGGACCTTTTTTATAAAACTGGACAACACTACGAACAACGATGCAAAACACGAGCATTTTGCACAATTTTGAAGAAATAATCCTCTAATTTTATTTAATTGTGAAAATCCTAAAACGAGCCCGTCATTATGGCATAAGAGCCTCGTGTCAAGCATCAGTTATTTTCTGAAACGAATAAAACCCAGCGTATGAAGTTTCACTCACCGTTTCCGCTGCACCGTTCATTTTTGCATTGGGTTTTCCACACGTTTATTTACAACTTTATTTACAAATTTATTTACAACTTTGGATTAATTAAAGTATTAGGAGCACGAACAAGACAAGCACATATAAAGCCGAGTTCTCAAATCGGCCAAAGCGCCCAAAGCCAAACGTCTCTCTCTCTCTCTTTTTCAGTAGGTATCGACATAGACGATACCTGATAAAAAAGAATCGAATCGCGAAAGTATCGACTTCCTGGGTATCGGAATCGAGTACCGAGTATCAAGTGCAAAAGTACCCGATATACCCGATACTTAAAGAATCGAATCGGTATCGTCGATCACTAGCCCTCTGTAGTATTTTTCAGTGGTCGGCTGACCTTTGTCGGACGCGGAAGCGTTGCGAATTGTCAAACGATATTGACAATTGAAAAAAATTATAAACAACAGTTTTTTCTTTAGCAATAAATTGAAATATAAAGTCATCGCCGGAGTGTGCACTAATGCCAATAATCGAAGACCAATCATCAATGGAGATTCCCACAGTCAAATAAGTTTTTTGTTTATTTGCGTACTGAACTGCTACCCGTCATTTGGCTATGTTTACTTTGTTGTTTATTTATATTTTTTCAGGTACAGCAACAAATCGAGGATCTATACTGGGGGCTTCAGTACGAATGGATTCATTTACAGGTTTTTCATGCTTTTCAGTAATAATGCAAAATACGCAAAATATGCTGTAACAAGTTTGAATTTCGCCAAAATAGAAAATGTCAGCTTCATTTACTGAAAATTTTACGATATCAAATGTTGAATTATTCACCAACGGCAATAGCATCTTTTGCCGAATGCTTGAAATTTTATTTTTTTACTCGGAATCCAATCACATAACAAATTTCAATAATGATAAAAAATTTGATTCTTATGTTTTTTTTTATATGATTATTATTTATATGAGAACGCTGATGGAACAGTTATTGAAATTTTTTTACGAAACGAATTTGATTTCTTTCATATTCATAACGTACTTATCAGTGCCTCGAATTATCTATTCTAGATTATTATTATCAAGTCGGAAATTTTGCTTTTCATACCATATTTCTAAAATAAAATGACTGTATAATGTTTTTCACCTTTCTTTGAGATTTTTTATAATGTTGCGGTATTGTTGAACATAAAATTTTTGCAAAATAATAAATGAAACGGGTGCGCTTTTTGACATTGTTATTATAGCTAGGTTAATATTTTTTTACAAAAGGTTATTTTGTAAAAAAAATTTGAAACCAATTCCAACAAGAGGCAAGCTATTTGTTGTTATGATACCATATCAAACACTTCAAAATTTTTTTCGAGTTCGCACCGCAACAGATATATATGACGTGATTATGTTTTTAGTTGAAAAGTTTCTTGGGAGCTCCATTTCATTTATTTAATTTTTATAATTTTATTTGTCATCGCGGTATGAGCAAAACTATTTGTGATTTCGTCATATATCATAATTTGTAAGCATTTTAAAATTAAACAATGTATTCAATTAATGATTTTTTAATTTTACAGTTTCAAAATAATTATGTAGCTTACAAGAAACAAGTCTTTTAATTCTTGAGCTTTTATTAACATAATAGTAGAATAATTTCATTACTATTTTTAGAACCGCGCACAACTGTAACATTTAATGTGGCCACACGTGTAGAAATTTTGTTTGCAATTTGTCTTCCACTGGCAGAGATTTCTCTGATATTTCTCTGACATTTCTCATTTTTTCTCTGCCTCGAGAGAGATCTCTCTTCTTTTTGTTTACATTGTAGAGTTCTTTGCCGCAACGGAACAATTTATTCTGCCTTTTTTCTTCCATGCGTTTGCCATACTCTGCTATCTTATTTTTGTTAAAAATTACTCTGCCATATCTCTTACCACTATTATATAAAAAATTGATGCTAATTTCTTAAGTACTAATAATCATAAGAATTTTATACGTAAACAATCCGTAATTCTTCACAGCGGACAATTTATGCTAATTCTATGCAAAGGGTGCTTTATATAGAAGGGTTGTTACGCCGTATCGGAAAATTTTAATTATGTCTGTCATTAATTCTATTATTTATTTTTCATGTTCTTCAAATAAAGTAATGAAAGAAAATCGAACAAAATTTGATTTCAAAACTTGACATGACTAAAAAACGATATTTCAAAGAACTTGTTTGTGATTACAACGCCACTACTTTTTTTTCGCATTCGAAACATTCGAAGATAATTATTTTCAAGGTGATTACTAACAATTTTCATAAGGCTATTTTGAAGGGTATTTCTGTGTCTGGTGAAGTGTGATTAATAATAACATACGTTTAAACTTAATATGAAAATTTTTCATTTCAAATAATAAGTAGAATGAAGTCGGCTTAGTGGGCGCACTTTAAATTTGGGTGCATCCTCGTGAAACATTACAAACGTAAGAAACATCGTCAATACACATCGACATACCCTGCCCAAGCACATCATCCGGTGAACAACATTCTAGCCTAATGTTATCGAATTCGCAAGCAGAAACATGATCGACGGTGACGCCATTGCTTGCAAAATGTAATTTCCTTACGTAACGCAATCGATGCTAAAATAATACAATTGTTTCCGTGTCATCTACATTATACGTTACAATATTTGACAGTACGCCGTATACTTCATTTTGCAAAATGATAATCGAGTCGCGCCTTTTTTTATTTCGCAAATAGTCGTCGGTTGTGAAAAGATTTTGCCCAATCCAAATTTTTTTAAATCGACGGCAGATTACCTCTATCTCATTCGCGACATCGAGACATATTTTTTCCTCCGCGTAAAGAAAATCCTGGATACCCCGGCCTGCTAATGTGGTTTCACCATTTTGAGAGACATTGATTTTGTTTTTATTGTTGATATAAATACAAAATTGTTTGACCTTATCCGATGCTGGAAACGTCATGCATGAAATTTAAAAAGATTGATAAAAATGATACCGACGTGCAACTTCTGCCACGGCTCGATAAGAGTTTTTTTTCAATTTCATTAATAAGTGGTTCTCTGTTTCGAAAGTAAAAGTATTATGAGCCCACAAGGGACCCCAATTTTTAACGCTATCTGCAAAGTGTAATACCGCATGAACATTAAATTTCATCTCACTCTTCCCGTACAAATCTTGATATTGAATCACAAAGGTTATCAACCAAATCCTCGCATTTGCCAGCTCGTTTCCTGAAATTGAGTTTTTCGTCAAAGTAAACAAACAGGCAACAAACAATGCCCAATGGTCTAAGTATTTTTTCGCAAGAATACCACGCAAACAAAGAATGCTTAAGTAGAACAACCAAATTTGCCACTGAGAAGCAATCCAAACAGCTGATTTCGAAATGCTAAGAGTAGTACGCGGAATGCATTTGGGTACTCTAATACACTTCAAACGATTATCAATCTTGCGTAAATTTTCTGGGTTTCCTACACGGAGAAACCGTCACGAGCGGGCGCCTTGTTTCTCACGCGTGGTCGACGCGTGAATGGGAAAGTTTGACTCGAAAATCGTTTCACAGGCGTGGAAGCTGTGAATCACGCGCGCCTCGCCTGTTTGCCATGGCCCTCTCGGACGCGAGAACCAGCTCAGCTAAGTTCAACTTTTCACATCTCGCCGCCTTGTTTTCACGCGTCCCAGAGCTGTGAACATTTTACTTTCACGGCTGTACGAGACGTGATTCACGGCCGGTGCAAATTGAAGCAAATAAAATCAAAGTTCGATATCGGAGTTGTCATAATCGATCGATATACATCGATACACAAAGAAAGTACCTTGTATTTTCTTCACATTCATATTTGTTTCTCCTTATCAGTTTTATTTTAATCGTTGCGTTATAAATTTGTACGAATCAGTTAATGTTTTAAGATAAAATTATTAGGAGAGATTTTTTTTACAATCGATTTAATGTTTTGTATCTCAAAATGTATGATACAAGTTTTCCTCCTATGAAAGTTTTTATAAAGTATAATTAACGGAATTACTAATTCGATAGATATGTGATATATTATTGCATGTAATTCATTTATATATAATTGTACACATACATCGAAAATAATGAATTTCTTACACATATTTAATTACATGCAATCATGCATATACCCAATATATGAAACTTCTTATCTGAAATCGATGTTCTCATATTTGTATTGTTGTACAATATGTTCATTTTTATGACATCTACAAATCAAAAAACTTATACATTTTAAATCTTCACATTTATAATAAAAGTTAGTTTAAACTCTAATGAAGAAAAAAAGTTGGAAGGTGTCACTGACATAAAAAAAGGTGTGTATAACATGTATTAGGATATTATTAATGATAGTAATTTTTTATTCAATATAACACCATTTTTCAAACGCATACATTCAGTTTCTGGCAAATTAACGTCGATGATTTTGACATTATTTGATTTGCATCATTCTATAACTTACACATGTTGAGATTATTCAAAAATTTTCATCCATAAATGAAAAATCAGTAACGTTATTTTTGTATTGTGATGAATCGCCGGAACGTATTCACGACAAACGAAGCTAAAGCGCGACGGATCGGCTCGCTCCGTGTAACCGGAGTGTTTGATTTCTCTGCAAGGTTCTTGGGTTACAAGGATAATAATACACGAAATTTATGATAACAACATTACGAAATTTATTCAGTTTAATACATCGTGATCCCGACAATTTCTCGGCCCAGTTCTAGCTTTTTGTGGTTCCTGTTCTAATATTCATATAAACTCTATTTATCTATATACTTTTATTGGTCTATTTTTCTATTGTCTATTTGTCACGCACATGAGAAAGAAACGTTGTTCATAAATATCGTTGAATTAAGCCTAGTGCGTATAGAATCAAAAACGGAGCGTGTAATCTACGCCGGGAATGAGATCGAAAATTGAACTTGAACGAGGCGGAGTGGAATGTATGGGTGTTGGAGTATAAGCATTTGGAATTATCGTTCCTTCGGGTTCATAAGGCGAAACGGAAGGAGAGGAAGAAACCTTCAAATATGGTTTAATTTGGGGTTTGCGGGTTTTCGAGTTTCTCGTTCTCGAGTCTTTGTGAGTACTACGAGTTTTTGGAGGTTTTAGGACTTTCGCTTTTGAGGTAATGTTGATTCCTAGTTCTTCAGGGGCAGGGAGTGGGGGTGGCAACGGAACAATGAAAGGTGGAACTGGAGGGTGAATGGTTGGATTCCGGGTGGTAGTCTTGGCTTGGTAAAGATGGTGGTGGGGAAAACTACGCGGTTTCAAGTCCGGTGTACATTCTAACTTTTTCCCGCAACCGTCGCAAGTCACCCTAATATTCTTAGGGTTGGTCGGTTCAGCGTGTAGAGGTAGGCCGAAAACCGTACTAGCGTATTGGGCAACTACACGGTCCACGTCCTGTCGCGCGTCAAATGGGAATCCCGGGAGATTGTCATTAGCGTAATTCAATTTCACTCACAATCCCAGCAATCCTTTCTGATAGTACAACTGTCTATAAGAATTCTTTCGTAAACCGTGTGCGCTAGCCAAACGGATGCATTCCCTAGCAAGATCAGAATTGCCCACTAGAGAATAAAAATGAAAAGGTTTATTTGTCACATGCTACTAAAAGATTTATTAAATAGAATAATTTTCCAAAGGTCAATTTAGTAAGAGTTATTACGTGAAGGTTTTTGAAAGAGTTTGTTCGAGTTAATTATTTCAAGACTACATTCTTTATTTATTTATGCGAAATTCACTTTATTCGGTATTCGATTTATTTAATTGAATTTGAGATGAGTTAATGGCTATTCGATCCAAAGTTGTGAAACGGGAATGACAGTAACGAGGTTCACGTTAAGGTCACAGGCAGAAAATGACAATTTACATGTCAAGGCCCCACAGTCGTGACAATACTTATCAAGAGACTCACCACTTGTTGACAACCCTGGTCAAGTGGGTGGTTTCACAACCCTTGGCTACACTTAGCCCAAAATTAACCTGAATTTACCGGGTAAACGTATAACATAATATGTACCGAAAAGTACTCACTTTTCGACAAAGAAATCGCGACAAGCGCAGTTGAGACGAAATTCCGACTTTTGATAAAACGAAGATGCGACAAGCGCGATGGAACTCACGATTTACGTATAAAAATTTCGAATTTAGGGGGTTTTTGACGATTAACGTTGGCTTGAGTCCTGCTTAATAGGACAACTCGTGTCGAGGGCAAAGACTAAAAAAGCAAGCAAAAGGCCTCGATATTTATATGGTTTTCCCCTCCTGATTTGACTTTGAAACTGATGATGCCGAAACAAAGAGGGAAGAGTCGATATTGCATTTTTGGTAACTTCGGCAATCGTCCGTTGTTCCCTTTTCCCCTCAAGAGAAATGCGCTAATATTTACAATTCTTTTCGTACAATGGCAATAAATGCACTTTCTGCATTCATTCACCTCAAACTCACTTTTTCACGGGGCATGAACTCAGTATTTCGCGACCATGCAAATATCCGAAATTCAAGGCTAAAAGTAAATGAGCTTGAAAGAATCTGACACTCAATAATTTTTCATGGTATATAACAGTATAAAAAATAACTGTCTCAAAGAAACTTACTATATCCAGCGCTTTGGAAAGTAAGAATGCCCTTTTCCATTGGTCGTTAGCAATGAGAAAGATAATGATTTCATATCGTTTACATTCATGAATTGCAAACAATTAAAGTCGAGTTCGTATTCATGTTCAAATATGGTATATAAGCCTGATAATGACCATCATAAGTCGCATAATCAGTTATAACTTTAACAATGAAAAATAAATCACCATGCTCACCTTCCACAATACAGTGAACCAAGTAAAAAATGTTCTCCTCTTGGCCTGACCGCATAAGGACAACATCACGTTTTATAATGTTGTCTTCAAAAACAACGTGACTTAGCACTTTGACATGATCTGTCAATTGAAATGGAAGTTTAGATTCGTATCGATATAGTTCTGGAAGTTGGTAGACTGACATTTTTTCCATTGAACCTTTCTCGAAAACAGTATCATGTACCCCCACATTTTGTCGTAATCTGTAGCTAAATCATAATTGGCATTTGATTGCCAAGGATTTGCAAACGTTCACTCTGCTTAACGTTACGTGTGACGTTCTCTTTAAATCTCTATTCTTGCTTTCACAGCGCATCGTTGATAAATTCCATATTGGTCCCATTCGACGCATGACATGGGGGTAGTGAATTAAAAAATGATGCTTTGGTTTTAAACAATCTTTCGCAAACGTAGTTAATGAATTCAGATATTGATGTATGAGTGATTCCAAGTATACAGACAATTTATTGCAAACAACTCTGGAAGACAATATATCAAACATTTCTTTCAATTTCATCATTATTTCCCAAACCTCATTATACTGTGGAATGAAATGCCCTATTAGAAGTCCTATGTTTCTCAGCAGGCATAGGGATTCACTCGCAGACATCTTAATAAATTTATTTTTGACTTGAAAAATTGAAATGGGACCAGGCTTATTGCACTCGTCTGCACCGTAATCAAACTCAGCAATTCGTTTGTTTAAATCCTCAATCGTGACAAAATTTTTGTCTATAATGAAATTGTGTAAAATTTGACCCAAGTCGTATTGAAAAATTCCTTCAAGAACATCATGCATTACATCAACAGTCATTATATCAAGGGTGTTGATAGATTTTAAGTTATTTAGAACTGACAGTCCAGATATGCCACTCTCGCTTGGTTCGCTTGTCAGTAAATTTTGCTTGTAACTTTCAATCGTTCTCATTTGACACTGTGAAGCAGTAAAAGTTGTCTTGATGTCTTTGCTATGAATGTTGCAAAACCTGCATATGTAATTAGAAATAAAACTCTTGTTGAATCCTAGAATTGAATGTACTGCCAGATTATCGCCTATAACACCTGCCAAGGAAAAAAAGAGTTTCATAGGACCAGTTTGTGTTTCTATTGAAATCCCCTCCTCTTCGAGAAACTGCAATTCTGAAATAGCGGGAGCAAATATTCCAGTCAATGGAACCATTTTTTCATCGGACGAATTGTAAAGCATGAACACAAAAATATTTTCAGTTTTGGAAAGCATACTGGGTGGTAAACAGGGAATAATTATGTATACTCCACCAACTTTTCTAATGCCTTTGTGGCTACCTAGGGGGTTATTTGTTTCAAAGTCATCTTGATAAAGTAAAATGGGCAAGACTGTACTGTCATTGAATTTCTTTTTGTGCATCTGCCATTGTTCTCCCTGAATTAAATTTGTTATCAAAATTTTTTCATTCTCTAGGTTACAAATGTTGTCCATTGTTTTTTGAAAAACGTCAGGCAATTCAAAAAATTGCTTCAATGTATGTCGCAAAGGAATTAACTCTACTGAAATCTGCTTTTGGTTTGAGAAATCGTTATGCAACTTTTCTAGTGGTTTTTTTGTGACATCAATTTTCACTTCAACAGGCGGAATGTACGTCTCAGTGCTTTGCAAAAATTCAAGAAATTTTTTTTCAGTATTAAGTTCTTCAAAGGGTTCCTGCATTTGTAATACCATTTTTCTATAAGCCAACAGATTATTCGATGTTTCTCCTAAACTTTCCATCCTCCGTATCATTTGATTAAGTAACAATGTTATAGGACGATTTTTTAAAAAATTTTCTAAGGTTAAATCACGACGGAAGGTTTGAGGGTCCATATTGATATGCAGCGCAGAATTTAGTAAAAATTTATTGTAACATTCGAAAGTTACGAGCTGAAAAAAGGGAACTTATATACAATCCCATGAACTTGGTAAGCAACGTTTCTTGACTTCATTAAATTTATGAGAACAAGTTGTCAAAGAGTAAAAAAGAAAATGCCGTCTAAACTGTTTTCCATAACTCTAGATAAGAGGAGCCTCCACAATTTTTTCAATATATATGGTAATACTGCCTGACTCAAAGAAGTATTCAGTTTTTCTTTGTTTGACTTGTAACGAAAAAAACTCAGTTGCAGAAACGTCAAAGCTGATCTAGCGAATTTCGGATAAGGAATATTAAACGCCAAATAAATTTTGAAGGTTAAGTGAAGCGTATGTGCTAGGGAATTGCACATGTATCGGGACTGACCAATAACGCAATAGTACTGCTGAGGTGATCGTAAGGGTCCCACAGAAGCTACAAATGGGAATAACGTCTCTTCATTCACTGCGTACAGTCTTTGCCGTTCTTCGACAGAAATCAAAAAGTCTTCTACATTCTATAACAAACGAATTCATAAAATTTTTAACAAGCTGTGCCAATCAATATACTTTTGACTTCTTTATAAATAAAATTTCGATTAAAATAAAATCGTTCCTTTGAATCGAAATTCTTGTTTTTTATAGAGTTTCTTTCTGTAAAATAATCCTTTTTTTCATCTACACGTTCAAAAATACAAACCTCAACGTGTAAAAGCAGCATTTCTCGATCCTGTCGCCTCGAAATTTTTGATTCCTCCGATTCAACTCTCCCTTTTTTTCGCGGAGACTCATTAGTAAAAGAGAAAGGGGTTTTTGCGTTTTTGGCTTTTAAGGCACCTGGCAATAGCATTAAAATTACCAGATCCTTCTCAACTGGTTCTGAAAATGAAAACGAACAATTAATTATGCTTAGTCGTATTTTGAAGATGAAAAACTCATTTTGCGTGAATATACCTATTGCTGCATCAGCTATGATGTTCAGAAAATTTCGGTATTCTTCCCCAATGAAATTTTTTGAACATATGAATTGAAAAAAGGCATTCCTCATTGACGCCCAAATTTCATCACCGTTATCAACAATGTCTGGGTGCTTGATCGAGAAATCGTGAATCACCTATGGAGTGTGAAAAATTTTACCTTACTTTGTGGCATTAGATATTTATTTATTAGACACTAGGTATTATTGTTATATAAAATATAGATATTGGATACAAATTAGATATTAGATATAACATATAGATATTATATGTTTATCGTTTGCTAATTGTCTTGAAATGCTGAGCAGTGTTATAACAGTGCGCTACTTGACTCACTAGATTTGCACCGTTGGGATGTGCAAGACAAGGGAATGATTCGAATTGCCAGTCCCCGTCTTTTTTGTCCTTGTTTGTGAGAGACTGTCGAAATAATAAAGTATCCCTCCAAATTTTTTCAACTTTCTCCCAAGGTTCAGAATTTTGTTTCAAAAATTCGATATCAGCCTCAACAGACGGCGCTGATGCTAAAAATTTAAATATCTTAATATATTGTATCCGATATCCAATCATACCATGTGTTTCTTTTGGCAATTATTTATTAACATGTTAAAAATTTTCATTGAATTACATCTGTTATCGGCTTCAGATTGATTACTCTTCGGCGCTTTTTTAATTAATCTTGTAGTCATTAATTCTTTGCGGACGGTGTTTACGCGAGTCAGAAGTTTACCGAAAGCGGGATGACTCGTCTTGTCAACAGTTCGCGCCGTGGTATAAAAAATTGCTGAATTCACGCCGAACAACTCATGAATTTGTGTTGCGAGTTGTATTAGAATAGTAGAAGCGACTCTGAAACATTCGAAAATTAAGTTAGAAAACCGGTGTATCGTGAAATTAAAAATATTTGAAAAATTCAGCTTACGAAAGTTTTGTAAGTGGGTTTTCATGTGAAACATTATGTTCGCGCAAAAGCATGTAAACTTCGCGACTTATCAGAAGATGAGAGAGAACAGTTGCAGCATTGTCTGACAGAGTGTTGTTTATTTTGAATTCGGCGAGAATCTGAAGCCCTTCAAAAGAGCTTTCCGAAAAGGTTTTCAAATCTTGGCGGATGGGTACAAAGTTTGCGAAATTTGAATGGATTTTCTCTTTGCATGACACACAAACAACTTTATATTGTTCATTTTTTGAAGTAAGATTGTCGCCTAATGAATCGTTTTGTGTGGATGCATTTAGATTTGAATTTTCCGCAGACGGTATTTCGTTCGCGTCATTGAAAGATGGATCTCTAATAGGAGTTTGTAAATCGTCGTTCAACATGACTAAAAAAAATGCAGGGAAATATATATTAAAAAATGATTCGTGGTAATAATAATTGGTCGATCTCAATATTTTTCTCAATATTTTTTTTCTGATGACTCTCGTTTACGAACATTCATTTAAGATATCTCAATAATTTTTGCCCAAAGTAAATAAAAAACGACTCTTGAAGAAAGATAAAATAGTTTTTTGTGTGAAATTCCGACGATCAATTGATAAAAAACGCAAGTACTTTTCGACAATGTTCAGTCACTTTCCGTAACAATTAGAACGTGAGTTATTGTGAGCGCAAAACCAATAGAAAAATTGCAATGTACTGTCATAAAAAAGAAAATCGTATACAGGGTGTCTCGAAGTCCGCGATACAAAAAAAAAATTTGGATTCCTTGCAAAATTCTTGGACGATTTTCTCCTTGCCATTTTTCAGAAAACTGGAAATCAAAAAAGATATTTGTGTTTGAAATTCAACAAATCTGATTTTTTGAAACTTGTAACTCGAATATATTTTTTGATATGTTTCGATTTTGAATTTTGTAAAAAATGGCAGAGGAAAAATCGTCTAAGAATTTTGATAAGAATCCAGTTTTTTTTTGTCCTGCGGACTTCAAGACACCCTGTATAATATCAAAGAAAAGTATAGTTTTCTGAAATGATATTGATTCAATTTTGAAAAATGTTCTACGTAATATAATCACTTGATGAAGTGTAGGGTACGGGTAAATTGAACGAAAATTTATGTTGACAAAAGTTTACTTACTTCAGGTATCAAGGCAGTGCTGTTGAATCTTCATATATTCGACGATGCAATACTTGGCAAGATATATTTCAATGCTCCCGCGCACCAATTTCAAATAGAAAACACCGAAAATATACACAATTTTCAGGAAATAAAAAAAAACAGCACTCACAGCGAGACAACGTGACACAACCAAAATAAAAACTCAGCTGATTGCATCGATGCCCTAATTCAATATATCGAATGTACGACTTAATCGATTATAGGATTCTTGGCTGTTTCTCGCCAACCGGTTTCTCGCGTCTGGGCGAGCCGTGATTCACAGCTGCCACGCTTGTGAAATAATTTTCGAGTCAATCTTTTCCATTCACGCGTTGTCCACGCGTGAGAAACAGGGCGTCCGCTCGTGACGGTCTCTCCTGCACAGCTCTGGAACGCATGAAAACAGGGCGGAAAGATGTGAAAAGTCGAACTTAGCTGAGCTGGTTCTCGCGTCCGAGAGGGCCATGACAAACAGGCGAGGCGCGCGTGATTCACAGCTCCCACGCCTGTGAAATGATTTTCGAGTCAAACTTTCCCATTCACGCGTCGTCCACGCGTGAGAAACAAGGCGCCCGCTCGTGACGGTTTCTCCGTGTACATAATAATCTTCCCCAGGGCTGTCTAAAATGAGTTTAGTATGTGACTTAACGACACCAAGATAACCAGCGTGCATGTGGTCTGGCACCATTCCTTTTGCTAAATCGAAAAAATTTAGTTTCAGTATTTTAGAGGGTCCCCAAAATCCATTAACGTGTACTTTATTTTCTGGACGTTCAACATTTTCATTTCTTGCATTTGCCTCTATCATATCCCTAACAATACCAGCATGAGTACGAGGCTTTGGCATGACTTCAGTGATTGTATACTTGCGAGTACTATTAATGCCCTCAGTCGGATGCAAACAAAAATTACAACCAAATCTACCATTGAATCGTATCATATTTAAAAACATAGCACGTGCAAGGAGTGTCAACGCAACATAGTAAAGGAAAGGCTTTAGTGGTCTTTGTATCATAGTTATTGAATTTCCATGTAACGCCTACCAATGATAATTGATTCGCCTCCTCTACAAACGCATTAAGAAAAAAATTCATGTCAGGTTCCTCTTCATGCACCCAAAAAGCTAACAATATCTTATTTCGTTCACGGAGCTTTGGTGGCAACTCGTGAATCATGGCATACACGGCCCAAATCTTAGAAGTACTATTGTCTCCCGCTTTCATCCCATCGGAATTAAAAGAGTAGAAAATGTTCCACTTGTTTCCTAATTTAGTATGTTCAAGATACTTTTTATACATTTCGCCATCAAATATGTCGTCCAACGTGTTATTGCCAGCTTTTTGTCTAGTTTCCCGGTAATCAAAATTGTTTTGTATTTCCGGTACTTCCAGAAGTCGCTTCAATTGATTTTCAAAATTTAAGCATACAAAAAAAGCGTTTTGCATTCCTTCAGTTATATGACCACAATGTTTGCATTGTGCAGGTGCTTCATTCGAAAACTTTATTGTTTGCATACTTTCATGGCAATTTATACAACGAACAACGTAGGTAAAATCATCAAACGTGACTGGAAAATACTGGGACAACAAATATTTTGACGCTGGAACAGTATTATTTCCATAAATAATATTAAACATAGATATAACATCAACTGTGGCTTCCCAAGTGAATGAGTGCCTTTTTGCCAGCGCCAACGTCATTGTCAAAATTTCCCCAGCTATTGTGGTCGTACATTCACAGACTTCCCTTTGCATCTGTTGAGCACGTGCATCAGTCACCTGCAAGACAATTGGTAATATGAAAATCTATTACTGATATTCTATACATGGTGTATCAGAAACTACAGAAGATAATTTGCCTGATTTTTTTTTCAGATTTTTTTAAGGCTAAAAGTCCTGTGCCACTTTTTACAAAACTCAAAATTAAAAAAGATATTAGAGTTTGAAATTCAACCAATAAATGCGCTCCTCCGACGAGTTGAGATAAAAACCACTGACCAAAATTTACCAAAATTTTCTTCATATTTTTCTTAGTCGAAAGTCATTTTCCACTTTCCTTAAAACTCAAAGTCAAAAAAGACAATCAAGTTAGAAGTTTAATCAATCAGATTTCTTGAATGTAAAACTTGAATATCTTTTTTGATTTTTAATTTTTTGAAAAGTGGCAAAGGACTTTTCGACTCAAAAAAATATGAAGAAACATTCAGTAAATTTTGGTCTGTGATTTCTATCGAGATCCCCAATCCTCGAAGGAGCGCTTATTTTGGTTAAATTTCAAACTCGAATATCGTTTTTGATTTTGAGTTTTGTAAAAAGTGGCAAAGGACTTGTAGTCTTAGAAAAATCTGAAAAAAATCAAGCAAAGTTTATTTGCAATAAACGACTAATGCATGAAACGAGGTTCGACTGTGGAGTGGATTTTCCGCCAATACTTCAGAAGACTATGTCTTATTTGTATAAAACAACGTACCCTTCCTCGAAAAGAGACTTCTCCTGTACCATCAGTAGCGTTCAGAGTCGAGAGTAAATTGGAGGAAGAAGAAGAAGACAAGTTGGCATTTTCAGCTTCGCCATCAGAATCTTCATTTGCGACCTAGTAAAATATTTTTTTTATTGCATGTGTTGTCATTTGTAAGAAATCCATTGTGTATTTAATATTACTATACACTGTTCAGTGAGAAGAAGCTATCGAAATTCGTCCGCGCTGCGCATAACTCCACCCACTTGCCCTCTCTTTCCACTGGCTCACCATTGACTGGAGCCCATTAGCGCCACATTTGTGTGCACGCTCCTGGCTTCCCATTACTCACCAGCCCCCACCAAGCCTGCGAGTGCGCACAAAGAGGAGTGGGAATAGCTACTTCTCGCTGAACAGAGTATAGTAACATGTTACATGAACATTTCTCATCGGGAACGAAAGATTCCATTATTTTCTATATTATTCATAATTTGTAGTGATACTTATCATATTTTAATACACGTCTAATGTGAACTAACAATCATTTTTGAAAACTATGAAACTAATTAAGAAAAAAAATTTAAACTGCAAATTTTTTTTCGACGAACTTAAAAAAAATAATTCAATTTTCACATAATATATACTTTTTTTTACAAAGTCATACTACTTTTAAGGCTAGATAAATATGATATTAATTTAGAAATTTGTGAGTCACTATTCAGATTTGAGGAAATATTTGATGTTTCTCGACAATACAGCAATTTTAAATAAAAATAAAAATAAAACATAGTTGATATTTTAATTTTAAAAACTTTTTCAGACTTTATGTAAATACTTTTTCATCGCCGAAATTATTTCAATTAACACGATTAATGTGAAGAAAAATCAGGTTCTCGCATTTTTCGAAATATTACTCCAAAACACTATGTTCACATTGTTTCAAATGATGTACAAAACTATGATCAAGAAGAAAAATAATTTTGAATTTCCGCGTTTAATATGGCATATAGAACAAAATATAAACATTGAATAATTCGGATAACTTATAAATGAGTGCATTACTTATCATGAATAATATTTCTTTAAAATTAAATTATAATCCTTATTGCAGTTAATGTATTTTGTCCACGAAATAATTCTTAACAACCCAGCCGGCATATGTCCGTTTAGGATATATTTCTGCAATATTTCAACCCAAATTTGGCACATTAAAATGTTGCAGCAATGTTACTGATAGATGAGTGAAAAATAGTAATATATTATATATTACATGCTGGTTAGGAAATTTTAATTACTGTACTGAACTCCTCTTGGTTTGCAAAAGTAAAAACGTTGAAAACAATTCTATCGAGCAAACTATTAATCATAAATGTGTCAAATGTACATTATTCATGCAAGATTCTACAATAATTATTATTCAGTAAAATAAGTCACACTCTTTGAAAATTGCTCTTAATTGGGAAATCAGTTTTGATGCAATTTGCTGCAACACTTTATTAGAAAAATTGTAAGATAGGCTCGAAAAAAGTCAATAATCTTTTTCAATGTTTTCAAAATTGCAAAACAAGCTAAACCTTGTTTAAAATACATTTAACGAATTATGAGTGGAAATTTCACATACAATTTCAACAAAACAAGGTTACAAAACAAGGAACAAAAAAGTTATATTATTTTTATGTGCCACTAACTTTTATTTTTTCACATAACAATATTTTCGACGTTAATGATAAATAAGAATGATTTCGTTTTTCGATTACACACTTTTTTAAATAATTTTTTCCTCTAACAATTAGATTATATCTTATGATGTACAATCACCTGCATAGGGGAGTCGTTCCTATAAGAATTGTGGCCAAAAGTAGCATTATGCGCGCAAGTGTGCGCTAATGAGTTCAATGGACTATCATAGAGGTTGTTTGGTCCAGTCGTATGAGACTCAAAAAGGCTACCAGTGTTTTTATCAGTAATTTCCAATGAGCTATTTGGATCGGCCGTGATGGTGGACTCACCAATCTAGAATTCAGAAAACAATTTTTTTAATGAATTTTAGTGATTCGAAATATACTCTCGAAATTCAACTTCAAAGCTAATCAGGTAGAAATAATTCTTTTCGGAATATTACGATGACTTGGAATTTATTTTTGTAAGTGCTACAGTGCAATCAAAATGTGTTTTGGAATATCTTGAAGCATCACCGCGGGATCTTGAAAATGAACATAAGGCACTTTACTTCAATATAAAGGTATGTAAACACTATAAAATATTACCAAATATTACCTCGGAACAATCCACAGATGCAGGTGATTCGTAGATGTGAATGCTACTCATGTTTTATTTGTATCCTCTTCCGTGTCTTTCTGTTTTACATATTTTTAACAATTTTGAACTGTCTTGAACCATAATATAAAACGGTGATGAAAAAATCGCGATTGTAAACAATTCTCACTTGTGTCAGCTATGGTCAACTGATCGAATAGCCAACGAACAGCTGACTATAAAGTGTCACGCCCAGTCGCGCCCAGTCACGACATTGGCTGACATTGGCCATTTCACTTCACATCGCCTAAAAATCGATGTATCGATATATTGGGCGTGACATCTTATAAACATCACTGGTTCGCTGTCTCACAGTTTTTCACAGTTCTCCACACATTTCCACATGTTTCCACATCCGTTTTGAGCACACATTTTTTTTGTTAACTATACGTACGTGTGTATTTCTTCCTCTTTCGCTGCTTCTCGCCATTGTTCGCCATCCACAATCGTTCCAATCTACCGTTGTTCAAGAAATTTTTACAAGTTTTTACGACAATAAAACCGACCTAGTGCATTAAAATGTATGCAAAAATTTTATAAAAAAAAATAACACCCTCCAAGTTGTACCGGTTGGTAAAATTATTGGGTTCGACGAGCATATTCAACGAACAGACCCACGTGCGTATAGGTCACGAGTACTCGTTTATGACCTCGTTTAGTACTCGTTTGTGTCGCGGGTAAGAAATATTAGTGTACGATTCTGACGCAATTCACGGTTTCCGCTGTGCATTTTCTAAGTTGTGTAGTACAGTCATTTTCATGCTGGTGAGATTGTCATTTCGTTGTCGTACCTCAAACCTAACCTGAATCGTAAAATTGAAAAAGCCTTATTCTATAAACAACTGGTTCATCATGAGTACGTGAGATTCTACCTAAAGTTTACTCGCTGATAACTAGTGCATGAGTTTTTCGATCTGTCCGATGTTTGCACCCACAGATGTTTAAAATTGTACCAAATTGTACAGACTAGGATGGAGTACATAATTGATATACAGGGTGTCCCAAAGTCCGCGATAGAGAAAAAAAAACCATGGATTCCTTATTCAATTTCAAGTCGAAAAGTCCTTCGCCACTTTTTATAAAACTCAAAATTCAAAAAGTTATTCAAGCCTAAAATTTAAATAATCAATGCGCTCTCTCGACGAGTGGGGGTAGAATTGACGGACCAAACTTTACCCAAATTTTCTTCATACTTTTCTGAGTCAAAAAGTCCTTTGCCACTTTTCACAAAACTCAAAATCAAAAAAGATATTCGAGTTAGAAGTTTTAACCAATCAGATTTTTCAGATTTCAAACTCGAATATCTTTTTTGATTTTGAGTTTTGTGAAAAGTGGCAGAGGACTTTTCGACTCAGAAAAATATGAAGTATATTTAGGTAAAGTTTGGTCCGTCAATTTTACCCTCACTTGTCGAGAAAGCGCATTTATTGTTTAAATTTTAGGCTTGAATAACTTTTTTAATTTTGAGTTTTATGAAAAGTGGTAAAGGACTTTTCGACTTGAAATTAAATAAAGAATCCATGGTTTTTTTTCTATCGTGGACTTCGGGACACCCTATATAAATAAATTTGTTCCATACAGTTCAATCAAAATGTATAATATAATTTTTTACCCGAGCAGAGCTATATTTCAGTAATAGCGAAATTTACGTTATCGATAAATTATCTTTAATCAAGTAGAAATAAATTTGCTGTAAACAACGCATCGAAAATGTGTAAAAATGAATAAATGAAAGTTGAATGAAATTCAAATTCAAATAAATTCAAAGTAAATCGATCACAATTTTTTAAATATAAAATAAAGTTTGTAATGTAAACATTAAAAAGAAAATGCTATATATTACACTTCAAATTTGTACATTTTAACGTGACTACTAAATAACTAATCGATGGAAAATTTAAGAAATTATTTGTTTATGAAAATCAATTATTACAACCTGACATATTTCTACGAAATAAGGCGAATAATCAGGAACTAAAAATAAATAGATGTACTGATAATACAAAAAAATTTTTTTTTCTTTTTATCTTGTTATCTGTATTCATTTCATATGAAATATGTAAGTATCAAGTTGTTGATAATAATTGGAATATTCAATTATTTTCATTTATGTATTTAACTTCTTGAATTTTTAATACGTACCTCTCATAATTTTTTGAATAAGTTTATTCTAAAACTTGTTTAGTTCACAATATACGATAACAAAGTTTGGGTAAATATAATAAATTATTATTAATAAATAGCAAAGTATAATAGTAATGATTTGTCCAAATATTGAATATAATATTTTATTCCATAATAATATTTTTATGTTATAAAATATTAATTTTGATTTTAAAAATAAAAGTATTTTTTAAGATAATACTTTTTTTCAACTACTTTCCGAGCAATAATTTAAAATGATTAAAAAGTCGATGAAAAATTCGGAAACTTATTTTTCCACACAAATGATTTCACAACGTTACAAAATTGTACAAAATAAAATGAATAATGAACAATCGTTATTAAAAAAATTACAATCATAATTGTAATAATATTTTTTTTCTCTTAATCTCATTTGAATTCATTGTATATGAAATATGTTAGTATCAATTATTTATAATACAGTGTATTTCCAATTATTTTGATGTACGTATTTAATTTCGTTAATTTTTAATACATAACATTCATAATTTGTTCAATAAATGTATTATAAAATTTGTTTAGTTTGAATAATAAATTATATTCAATTATAAATAAGTAATTAATTTATGACAAATTGTCGACTTTTATTAATATTATGTACTTAAATTTTGAGTATTATATTATTTCATTTAGTTTTAATGGACAATAATAATTCAATTATCAAAAATATTGATTTTGAATTTCAAAAATGAAAGTAATTTTTAAAGTTTACCATGTATACTTTATTCACAATACTTTCCAAGCAATGATTCTTGTACTTCGCGTCTTATCACCGTGCTTATCTAATCTAGAGGGTTGAACCCGTAGGATTTATACAAAAAACACGATTCTATGATAATATGCTAATAATATTGATTGAATCTTTTGTGTCACAGAAAATGAAGATGAGTTTGAAGGCATGGGAAGGATTTCAGTTCCAAAACTGAGCAACACAGCGTATCTCGACGACACAGAAGAACTGGTTGAAGGAAGCAGAAAGGACCGAGATGAAGCAAAAGTATTCATTTTTAATGTTTCTTGAAATTTATTATATATAAATCAATTAGGAATTTCACTTGTAAGCGGTGAATGTATTATTTTAAATACATCACACTCCAGACATTCCGTTCCGAAATATTTATTGCACGAAAATTCTGCTTACCCGACATATCGCTAATCATCGCTAATATGCACCAAATCTTTGTATCTTGTTTGTTCCAGACTAAAAAGGAGACAATCTTCGCTGCTCATAAAGCGCGGTGCAGCAGAATAGTGAATAACTATCTGCAAGATTTTGAAACTGGAAATGATGAGGTTAGAAATTATAGTATGGGATGTCAAAACTGTTAATTTCATAAAGCAAACTGTCTCTCAAATAACACGTGAAATTGAAGCCTTAATTATAAATCAAATTCTAACTCCGATCTCAATTATAGGTTCAAAATTGCTATATCAATAAAACTTTTATATACTAGTTTTAACCAAAAATTCGGAGTCGATTCTTAATGTATATTACAAGAGATTTTCAGTCACACATCTAACCTGGGATAAAAAAATCCGATGTCTCTTAAGAGTTTCAACTAGAGACTTCAGTAAATAAGCTTTCTTTGCATCAATAAACAATATACCCTATAAATGATGAAGTTTTGTATTTATGATTGAATGACTGTAACATTTGCCTACACAATTTTCCTCCAACTTTATATTTGGGATCTGATACATTTTTATGACTTAATTTTAAATCTTTGCATTTTTGATTAAAACGACAGAATTATTCCGTCCGTAATTTTTGCTAAAGATGTTATTAAAATAAGATTAAAAACTTCCACGCAGTAAAATTGTTGGGAATTTGTTTTTCAGGATATCTTCTCGAACACGAAATCATTCATCGCATTCTCTCTTAGATCTAGTTCGTCACCAATCAAGACGCTGGAGATTTTGACGAGAAATGTGAGTAAACGTTTTTTTGAAAGATGTTTGAAAAAATTTTCGAGTTTTGGTAAAGATACCTTTAACCTTCTCCATCACATTAATACGATTAAATGATATAATTTGTTACAAACTAGAAACTATCAATGAAGAAATACTCATAACTTATGGTTGTGTAGATAATATCGCTTGAAAAATTCTCTATCCTGTACCTCAAAGTGTATTGTGTACTGTTTAAGTAACTTTGATGTAAAAAAAATTACCTTTTGAAAACATACGTAACAATAATCAGTATTTACATCAGAAACTTTTAAACGTTTCCGTAAGCAACATCTAATTCAATTTTTTCTGTTTAAGCTAGTATGGAGCGAAAGAAAACAATTCGGCCTCCAAGAACATGCAAGAATTACGCGATGAGTTAAAACGATACGAAAATGATCTCCGACAATGTCAAGGTGAACGTGATAAACTGAAAGCTGAAAAAGAATCGCTTTTGACCTCTGGAACGTTTCCTTTGGCCGAGGCGACTGGTCGCAAAATTGTCGAATTGTTACAGAATGGTGAGTTAGATGATTCAATTTGAAAAAGTAAGACACAGTAATTATTTTCGTCGCTGTTTTTACAAAAATGATGATATTTGAATCAATGGAAAAACTACAGAAGATTTTCAGTGCCTCAAAGAAGCTTACGATTTTTTGCAGAGCTCAAATTTCTTAATAATTTGATTATCATTTTAAGATTTTTTCGCGTGATCCATATTGTAATGTAACTGTAAAATATCCAAATTTGTCGGATCTGGGTTAGTAAATTCGGTATTGTTTAAACTTATGGGTGTCTGAATTCTGTGGCTTAAGCGTATTATCAATTCTGATATCAGGGTATATAATTGTTTGAGAATGAAAAAAATCGGATTTTTTCCAGTAACCGGAATAAAAGAAGACCGTCGAAGGTCAAGTAGACTTTTTGAAGAAATCAGCAACATCCCCGATGTTGCTGAACGGAACTCGAAGTCGACGCCAAATGACAATCGAGAAAAAAATTTTCATTTTGGCGGAGGAATATACATTAGTTCCATCGAGAAAAGACGACTCAAAGAGTGCATCGCTGAAAGTGACCCTAAAAATTCGTCTATAGCGGATGCGACATTTTGTGGGGAGACGAAAAATTGGCTGAAAGGGTAGTTAGGGCAACCACGGCATCACCCAAACCACCACTCACACCAGAAAAGCGCGATGCTCTGAAAATCAGATTTTTGGATTTTTTATCCACTATAGGATTTTCTTACAAGGCGTACCAAAATCAAAAAGACAAATTTAATGAATATTTGTCAGGAGCGACCGTTAATGCTTCAAAGCGAATGACAAATCGTCAAAACGCCATGAAAATTGTTCCTGAAATTTTTAAGAAAAAAAACAAAAAGATTTGTAATGTAGAAAGCTACTCTAACAAAACAAAAAAATTTAAAAGAGTTGTTATATCATCGGATACCAAATGAAAAAGTGTGCAACTGTTTTAATTTTAACTGCTGTGTGATAAAAGAAGAAAACATTTCTGAATATGGGATGCTTTTACTTTTGTACTACCTAGAAAAAAATTATTCATTACAATAATTTTCAACTTAAGTTTTTCTGATATGAAACTTTTTTTCTTTTATTTTTGATGTTCTTCTCTTAATTTTAAAAATTGAGAGACTCAATTTAAGAAATAAACTCATCTTTGCGATGGTAGTTGTAGTAGAGTGGTGAGTCGAATTAAGGAAGAAAAGAAAAATGATCGTCTAGCAGCGAGGATGAAAACCGTTCTTAGTTATAAAGATGGGAGACAAATGAAAAAAAAATTTTTTTTAATAATTATGTAGCCTAGAAGATACAAGTCTTTTAATTCTCAAGCTTCTTCAACATGATAGTAGAATAATTTTATTACAATTTTTAGAACCGCGCACAACTGTAACATATAATGTGGCCACAATTCAAATACTTACACACTATGCTTCTTACATTTTTAATAAAAATTTAAAGACTCAGTTTAATAAATAAACTCATCCTTGCGATGGTAGTTGTAGTAGAGTGGTGGGTCGAATTTAGGAAGAAAATAAAAATGATCATGCAGCAGCGAGGATGAAAAACGTACTTAGTTATGAAGATGAAAGATATATGAAAATAAAATTTTCCAAAATTATTATGAAGTTTAGAAGATACGAGTCTTTTCATTCTCGAGCTTGTATTAACATAATCGTAGAATAATTTCACTACAATATTTAGAACCGCGCACAACTGTAACACTTTATGTGACCACGATTCAAATGATCACAGACTATGCTAATTTCATTATTTTTAACAATCTAGAGACTCAGTTTAATAAATAAACTAATCCTTGCGTATGTAGTTGTAATATAGAGGTAGGTCAAATTTTGGGATAAAATAAATATGATCATGAAGCAACGAGTATGAAAATCGTTCTTAGTTATAAAGCTCGAAGAATAATGAAATAAAAATTTTTTCAAAATAATTATGTATTTTAGAAGATACAAGTCTTATAATTCTCGAGCTTGTATTAACATAA
This sequence comes from Platygaster robiniae, assembly GCA_028476575.1. NCBI lineage: Eukaryota > Metazoa > Arthropoda > Insecta > Hymenoptera > Platygastridae > Platygaster > Platygaster robiniae. Next base: position 34,590,042 of record CM052019.1, on the reverse strand, counting down.
TAGTAGAATAATTTAATTATAATTTTTAGAACTGCGTAAAACTGTAACATATAATGTGGCCACGATTCAAATGATTACAGACTATGCTAATTACATTTTTAATAAAAATTTAGATACTCAGTTTAATAAATAAACTCATCCTTGCGATGGCAGTTGTAATGAAACGGTGTGTCAAATTTCGGAACTAAATAAAAATGATCATACAACAGCGAGGATGAAAACCGTTCTTAGTTATGAGGATTAGAGCCTAATTGGAAAAAAATTTATTTTTTAAATTATATATCTTAGAAGATACAAGTCTTTTAACTCTAGAGCTCGCATTACCATGGTCATAGAATAATTTCATTACAATTTTTAGAACCGCGCACAACTGTAACATTCAATGTGGCCACGATTCAAATGATCACTGACTATGCTAATTACATTTTTAATAAAAATTTAGATACTCAGTTTAATAAATAAACTCATCCTTGCAATGGTATTTGTAATAAAGCGGTGGGTCGAATTTCGGAAGAAAATAAAAATGGTCATGCAGCAGCGAGGATAAAAACCGTTTTTAGTCATTAGGATTAAAGACTAATTGGACAAAAATTTTTTTTCAAAATTATGTATCTTAGAAGATTCAAGCTTTTAATTATCGATGTTGCATTACCATTGTAGTAGAATAATTTTATCACTATTTTAGAACTGCGCACAACTGCAACATTTAATGTGGCTACGATTCAAATGATCACAGACTATGCTAATTACATATTTAATAAAAATTTAGAGACTCACTTTAATAGATAAACTCATCCTTGCGATGGCAGTTGTTATAAAAATGTGGCTCAAATTTCGGAATAAAATAAAAATGATCATGCAGCATTGAGGAGAAAAACCGTTTTTTGTTATAAAGATTACAGACTAGTGGTAAAACACTGATAACAGTTATATGATTTTACTGTATTTACTTTGAACTGTATAATTTCAGTATTGTAAATGATTTGATTTGTTTTGTCTTTTAACTACTGCCTTGTCACTATTAGCCTTATTAGTAGCCTCCAGTTCAATTGCTTTGTCTATGAAAGGCTTTCTGGCAGTAGCCTGCAAAGCATCCCAGCTGCGAAGTATCTCCTTTGGTGCTTTGTCTTTCAAATTCCCTGTCGATGCATCGTATAGATACGCTGCTTGCGCCACCGAAAATGCTGGCACTGGAGACTGGATAAACAGAAAATGCATATATTTTCATAAAAAATTTCGACTTGTTGACGATATTTCAAAAGAGTTCTTGAATATACCATTTTCACAGCACGGCCGCATTTCAATATTTTCACGTCCTTCAATTTAATGCAGTTGGAAGGGTCCACTAAAATGCTATTATGAGTTTTGTAACTGAACTTTTCCATGTATTTAGCATATAGGTTTATTTTCTCACTCGGAACTTGAAAGTAGTCGAAATTTTGAGATGCGAAAATGTCCTCAACCTTTCCGTATCTCACAACGGCAACTTCGCTCTCGGCCGTGATGAAGGTGAAATTACTGAAAAATTGATCCTCTATTATGCTTTCCTGGAACAAATCAATAAAGCAGTGCATAGGTGTTCACTGTCATTTAGCATAATTAGTTTTACACAAACTCCGTACCGGTGCAGCTACTGCTTTTCCTACTGCGCTCAGTGGAACTCCCGACGCGATGTGGGCATCCACAAGAAATTCCTGGTCAGCACGTTCGTCCTCCAGACTTTGGGAGCAGCTTGGCTCATCGAAGTTCAGCACCGCGTCCTCGTCGTACAGCTGCAGCAAAGCTTCGTCCAGGAACTCATAAGTCCATTCATCACCATTTTCATCGGCAAATGAAAGTTCCTCGACGTCTTGTGTAGCAACTGTAATTGCGATTAAGTTGCACAAAGTTTTGTCTCAGGCCGAGTAGAAGACTTTTATCGTAAATTGATCGACAAGATGAGTTTTTGTTTGTCCTTTAATATATATTTAGTCAATACCGATACAACTTTCTTATGAGTGAATATCTAAATTACCAAAGATTTCACTTAGCAGCTGCCTAGCGCCTCCGACGAGGTTGCCAGCCATTCGCATATACTCCTCAATAGAAATACTCCCCCACGACTCCCACAACTGATCCAGCAACTTCCCTTTTCCTTTTTCACTTCTCGTTTTCTTTTTCGTTTCTTTTTTTGCATTTTCTAAACTGAGATGGTTCCGCACGACAACGCGTACCATTCGTTCTGAATGAAAAATGAAAAAAAAAAAAAAAATAAATGAAACTAAATTTTATCTGTTATTCAATTGCTTTCGATACTGCAAGCGTTGTGCGAGAACAGCAAAGCTATACACACGACAATTGCATATTAGGCTATGTTCATTTAATGAAGCTTATTTATTCTTGCTTTAAATAAATTTATCGTTCTATTTGCGAGACATGTGGGTTTAAAAAATTTTCATTTAAAAAATACCAACTGAGAAATACACCGGCCTTCGGGTTCCTCGTAAATATTCTGCTCAGTGTTCGATGGAACGACTCCAGCACGTTATCCGTGCGAACATCCTTTTTGTAGCCGCAGTACTTAGCTGGATCAACCTTGTTCATCCAGTACTTGTCAAAATACTTGAATAACGCCGCCATCCGGGACGGAAGTTTTTCCAAAATTTTTCTTTCTTCCCCAGTGCTCCGCTTGAGACATGAGCAGAAACCATCCCAATGATTGCCTCCCCATACCTTTTTACTGCTTGAAACGCTTCTGGCATGCATTCAGACGACACCATTGGAATCGCCATGAGTTGGTTCAAAGCAGCAGCCCAATTGTTTTTTATTTGATTGTACAATCTCTGCGAAATACCCCGAAGAACGCACAATACAGTGTCAGGTACACAAGGAGATAATTTTAACCGGTCTTTGCAAAATTCAAACATTTCTTGACGATCAACAAATATTTACGAACAATTTGAAACGTTTCCGATCTAAGAATGTTCTAGAGGATTATGGTATGTTCGGAAAGCTCCGAGAATATTCGTGAGACTTTTCGTAAAGCATTAGTTAACAAGCAAAAGTCATGATTTTTCGACATGGTGGACTGATTTTCGTAGCACATATCAAGTAATTTGAACGAAATGGTAACAGTAACGTACCAAATTTTGGTTGGCTTTAACTAACACCGTTAGTAAGCCTGTCATCCCCAGTTTCTGATTACGTTTGCTAACAGCCTGCAATTGATGTAGAAAAAACCAATTTATTTTTAAAAATTAATTTATGATTCGATTGTGTAGTTCGGCTTTTATTTGTCAAAGACAGTTCCAATACAAACCTGAGCGAAGTGGAAAAGGCAGTGCTCTATTTGGATGCCTGGATACGCCATGGCTGCTCCGTTCCCGATTGCCGATTCAAAATCTGTCATTATTGACGTTACCTTCATTCCCGGCATGACGCTTTTGAAAAACTCAAAAGCCAACTCATACGCTTCAGTTGTCTTTCTTGCCATGAGAAAATGCATCAACGGAATGCTCTGTAAATATAATCAATAGTTTGTACTCGTGCTCTAAGGTCGTTCGCGTGAGAAGTGGTTCATCCTACATTTCGCTAGTAAGTGTCAGAATAGTATATTATGTAGCTACACTCAGAGAAAAAGTAAGCTTCTCGAGCATGGCAGTGCTCCATGCGTCCGAAGCGCCGCTGTGACGACCTTCAAAAGTTAGAGATTATCCCCCCGAGCATGACAGACGCTTTTAAATCAAGCATCTGCGCAGAGTTTGCATCGATTCATGCTTCTCAAGCATGGGCGGAGCCCTGCCTCGCGAGGCGCTCTCTTTCATGATCGAAAAGGTCACTTTTTCTTTCAGTGTAGGGGCACAAGCAGCCAATTTAGAACGAGTGTGAGGTTTGCCGCCTGAGTGAAGCAGAGGCGGCAATCACACGAATTCTGATCGGCTGTTAGGGCTCCGAGCTACATACGATACTTTTTGCCTCGAAAATACTAAAAATAAGCATATTTAAATCTGTTATGATATGAAAAATAAAGAATTGAAGTTTGATAGGAGCGCAGGCACAAAAGACGCCCGGCGGAAAAAAAGTCCCGTTTTTATTCCGCCAGGCGTGTTTTTGTACCTGCGTTCATATCGGCCTAAAATTATTCATATGTCACGGTCAAAACAGATTTAGATATGCTTTTTTTCAGTGTCTGAGAGGAAAAAAAGTTATGTTGGGCATGTTAATATGTAAAAACTGCTTTTTTATCTAAGAGGTCCAAAATGCCTACATTTTTGACCGCTTCGCGGGCGAAAATCGGCTTTTTCTTCCGCCATGATAAAAAAAATCACTTGCATCTTGGAAAAAAATTAATTTCTCACGAGGTTGTAAGTTATATTACGAGCCGAAAGCGAGGTATGCCGGGTGTGCCAAACTCGCCGCGCCAAAAAGAAACCTAATATTCCTTATTCAATTCCTAGTCGGAAAGTCCTCTAACACCTTATATAAAACTCAAAATTTAAAAAGTTATTCAAGTTCAAAAGTTCCAAATTTTCTTTACTTTTTTCCGAGTCATAAAGTCCTATGCTACTTTTCAAAAAACTCAAAATCAAAAAAGATATTCGGGTGACAAGTTTCAACCAATCAGATTTCTTAGATTTCATGTTCAATTATCTTTTTTGATTTCGATTTTTGTGAAAAGTGGTAAAGGACTTTTTGACTCGGAAAAATATGAAGAAAATTTGGAAAAAGTTCGGTTCATTAAATCTACTTCCACTTGTCGTGAGAGCGCATTCATTGTTTAAATTTTAGGCTTGAATAACTTTTTAAATTTTGAGTTTTCCAAAAAGTGGTAGAGGACTTTTCGACTTGTAATTGAATAAGGAATATTGGGTTTCTTTTTGTATTCCCGTCCATAATCCCGAAAGCGAAATCCTGACAGACCATTTTCCCGACAGACCTTTATCCCGACAGACAATTTTCCCGACAACTTTTTTCCCGACAGCCAATTTCCCGACAGACTATGTTCCCGACAAAAATCTTATTATTCAGAATCGTTTACTATCAATTTACATTTTAGTTATGAAAGAACAATTGTGTAAGCTAGATTCCGCAAGTATTCGAGTGTGTTTTCTTCAGCTTTGTATGTGTTGTATCCGTTTACAATAATTTGTATTTGATTTTGCAGCTTTCTCCATTTTTTTTTCGGCGCTACTTTGACTGACCAGCCCAACCTCAACTCGACGAGGATTATTTCAGTGTCCGCCTGTTCTTTTTGTATTTCTGTTAGTGCTGAGTACAAGTCAGGGTGATGTTTTCCAACGACTAGCCGAAATCGATTATGCCACCCTTCGCTAAGGTTGTTGGTTTTGTGTGTTCCATCGAGAGTAGCATCATATTGATTCCATACGTGAGGTGCATAGCGTGGTGCGACAGGTCGACTTCTTCCTCTTGCTGGTATTCCTACGACATAGGTTTCGGCGAAGTACTTTGTGATCTGTTTCATTTCTTCCGGCATCTGATGTGCTAGCAAACGGAAAGCTGCAACGACATCGTCAACAGGAACGTATGCGAGCGCGAGCAGCATATGCGTATTTGTCTTCACTTCACGATGTAGAAGGTCTCTGTAGGATGCCGCAAGTCCCTCACTTTGCACCTTGCGGTAGACCGATTGTCCAAGGTGAAAAAAGCAACATGTCGTACTCGCGTCGGGAAAAATTTCGGTAGCAGCGTTAATAATAGCTATTTCGAAATCCATCATCAGTTTTGCAGGACCATTGCTTGGGATGTTGTGTCGTTCAAAAAAATCTTCGATCGCGCGAAACACGAAAGCGTACTGTCAAGTTTTTTTAGAGGACAACAGCGCATAAACATAAGGCACAGCGACTACGACATCTGCTTCTTCTACATTATTTCGCCCTTTTTTCGCCACACCGAGAATCGTGAATAGTTGAGTGAAAATAGTAGGGGCAGCCTGGAGTATTTCAATTTATTATCACCCTTTGTTGTTTAGTTTTGTAGCTTAGCGAGGAAAATAAGCAAGTGTACCTTGAAAGTACCATCTAGAAACCACGTATCACTCGCAGCGAGTAATTCAATATTTTTCCGCGTCGCAAAAACGAGCACACGATCATCGCCCTCGCCGGAATCCGACACTAAGAATTGTTCGCCGAGAAGAGTTTTTGTGTAGCGTTCAGGAAGCTCACCCAATTCCTCAAGAGTTTTCAGATTTGGGGGAAGGCTACGTCGGCGCTGTCGGCGCATTGCACGCTTCAAATTTTCTCTATCTGGTAATTGATTCAGCACGGCTGGGTGTACCATACGTCGCTCAAACTGGTCCTTAGGATTTGTGCTGGAAGTTGCTCTGGGTGTTCCTCCGCTTTTCGCTTTAACTCCTCTATTTTCGATAATGAATCACACTCGTCTTGATTGGCAGGATGTGAGTGAGCCGATTCTCTAGAACCTTTAGTCAAGACGATGCCTCCGTTGGCAGCAGGCATGGATACCGCTCGTGCTCCACATTCTCGGCTTCGGAGCAGTCGACAATCTCAATAAGTTGTTGTACCTCGCACCCGCGATTTCACATAAATAAAACCGCCAACACACAGCTTTGCACCAACAATTTTTGGTTCGGAGACAATACTCGCTTCGGAGCTACTCATAATTGAAAATTTTATATAAAAATAAACTTCTTGATAGTAAATTATACACCTTTTGATAGAAAATAAAAATGTTTTTTAAAAAACAGAAATGTCAAACAACCGTTGCTAGGAGACTATCATCCACTCCTGAAGTTGCAGTAAAGTCGGGAAAAAAAAGTTATTATTCTCTTTTTCTTACAATTTGATTTAAAAATACCAAGTGTACTCCTAAGTAATTTCCGGTTTTTTCAATGGATGGCGTTCTGTTTTGTACCGCTGTTGGTAACACATACCATATGTCATTTTTTTCAGTCATATCGAGTGCTTGAACTGCGTTGACATTTTCTCGAAAAAATCTTCCAGTAAGTTTTTATTGCGCTTCAAAAATGTCGAATTTTGTACCGAATTTTGAGCAAATGCGCCATGCATTGCTTTTCATGTTCAATCAGGGGAAAAAAGTGTCCGAGAGCCACTGTGCGCTTGTGGAAGTTTATGGTGATCGTGCATTAACACTTCGAACATGTGAAACGTGGTTTCGACAGTTCAAAAATGGAAATTTCGACCTGAACGACGCCGCACGCTCCGGCAAGCGAAAATCGTTCGATGACGCCGAATTGCAAGCATTATTAGATGAAGACAACACGCAAACGCAACGACAGCTTGCAGATGCGTTGGGAGTTCAACAGCAAGCAATTTCCAAACGTCTGCGAGCCATGGGAAAATTCGGAAGTGTGGAAAGTGGGTGCCCCATGAACTGACCGAGAGACAAATGGAGAATCGAAAAGTGACCTGTGAAATGCTGCTTCAACGATACAAAAGAAAGTCTTTCCTGCATCGTATTGTTACTGGTGATGAAAAGTGGATTTTCCTGGAGAACCCTAAGCGCAACAAATCGTGGGTGAGTCCAGGTGAAGCATCGACATCGACGGCACGGCCAAATCGTTACGGTCGGAAGGTCATGCTGTGTGTGTGTGGTGGGACCAGTCCGGTGTTATATACTTTGAACTGCTGAAACCTGGTGAAACTGTGAATGCCGTTCGCTACAAACAGCAAATGAAAGATTTGAGCCGAGCCATTGTGGAAAACCGACCAGAATATCAACAACGACAGAAGAAGGTGATTTTGCTCCACAACAATGCGCCGTCGCATAGGTCGAAAGTCGTTCGTGACACGCTGGAAAGGCTCAAGTGGGAAGTGCTTGATCATGCGGCTTACTCGCCAGACCTGGCGCCATCCGACTACCACCTCTTTGCCTCGTTGGGCCATGCCCTTTCTGAGCAGCGCTTCGACTCGTACGAAAATGTACGAAAATGGCTCACCGAGTGGTTCACCTCCAAAGGCAATGATTTTTACTGGCGTGGTATCCACAATTTACCAGAAAGGTGGGAAAAATGTGTAGAAAGCGATGGAAAATACTTTGAATAAAATAAAGGTTACGGTTTTTTTGGAATTATGTGTTTTATTTGCAAACAAACCGGAAATTAATTAGAAGTACACCTGGTAAACGTCGTGATAGAAAATTATACAATTTTACAATTCAATTAAAAACCTTCGTTTTTCTTTCTTGGGGAAAAAAAAGTGTCGGGAAAAATGTCTGTCAGGGAATTGTCTTTCGGGAAATTGGTGTCGGGAAAAAGGTTGTCGGGCAAATGGTCTGTCGGGGCAATAGTGTATCGGGTATATGGTCTGTCGGGATTTTGCTGTCGGGAAAGTGACCGGGAACCTTCTTTTTGGTGCGGGGAGTTTGGTACATCCTGTATATTCCTCCGAGCGAGAAATTAGTTTGTTTCCCTAGGGCGCGAAGGCCGTCTCTTCTGCCCGAGATATTACCTTCCTTCTGCGAGAAATCTTCTTTTGCCTTTAATGGGCAACATACTTTTATTGAACGCTCTAGTAAGGCAACATATTATTATTTTCCACTGAATCACATTTGCTTTTAAAAAGCATTGAGTAATACTGCGTATACACACCGCATTGTTGTATGATGTCATCAAGTTGAGCATTTGATTGCTCTTTTTTCTCTCCTTAAACAACTCATGGGGGACAACATGAAAAGTTGCATCAGCATGCAACCGAACACTCTCCAGTGCTTCAGGCGTGAGTGCTATTTCATTAATAAAAGATGGGCAATACATTGCCAAAACTGGCTCTTCTTCACCCTCAACGTTGAGGACCCGCATTGTGAATGTTCCGCGGGAGTGCGGGATTGGCCGTTCCTTAAAAAAATCTCCGAAACATCGCAGGGTTCTTTCCGCGGTGTTAGGTAGCGGACTGTATGGAATGGTAAATTTTTGGAATAAGACTCAGAACTTGTATAAAAGAACTTGGTTGTATTCAGGACTACATTTACACGATGTTGACGGACGGAGAGCCACACCTGAACTAAACAAGTTTCGACGCGTTCGCAGGCATGAGGCAATCTCCCGGCCAGGCCGGGAGGTGGCGCCATCCCGCGACACGGTGGACGCTAGTCTAACTAAACTGAATTGAACACGCGGGCATGTCAAAATCTAGACGCAGCCAGTTGTTGATGTTTACTCTAACTTGCGCCAAAGAAATTCTACCAGCAGCAGCCTTATGCCTACAGTTAACAAAAGATTACGCTCAACAGCATTTCAATACGACCGTTGAATGAGTTTGCTTTTTACAACCCTAAATTGCAATGTTTGGAACTTTTTAAGTTTGACAACAATAACCAAAATATTGTAATGAAGTATGATAAAAAAGAAAGATTTTGACGAATCTTTAAAGTGAAACTTCTTATGGCGCATCCCGCCTGAGATAGGGAGTATTGAAAATCTGAGGCAAATGAAATTAATTGAAACATTAGCATTTAGGCGTGTTAACAGCTTAGCAGGGCAGCAAGCTGCAAGTTTTTTTAACATTTTATCTGCGAATTTCTAATTTAAGTTTTCATTAAAGTGTAGGTAAAATTCGCAGTTTGTTTGTGCAGATTTAAACAGTATAAAGTTGAGATTTCAAAAATGATCATGGTTATTTACTCGGGTCGGTGAGAAACGTTGTCATAGACTTCCATGACTGTCAAGTAAGGATACTTCGACATTGAAAGCAATGCACATTTAAAAGCGAAATCTTCATCATCTTGTTGCTGCAAAGGTGAATTGTCGTGAAGTCCGTACCCTTTGATGTTTTAACGGAGACAGGACATGGTGGTTTGAAGACGTTCGTATATTTCTTTTGGCAGTAAGCATACCTTAAAACATTCATCCACACATACATTATTTTCACATATTCTCATAGAACCTAAGCAATTGTTTTTTTTTTACATATTTCCTTTAAACGATTGAGCTCCGTTATTGATGAGTTTATTACTTATTGCGTAAAAAAAGTATAAACAGAGGGAAACGTATTACTTGGACGAAACAAAATTTGTATTAACATGGGAAATTTTTCCTACATTTGAGGATATGTGCATAATTATGTTAAGGATGTTACATAATAGGTATTTTTTTCCAAAAATTAATAGTTGTTCCTTATAAGATTAATGGAGTTATTTTTAAGTTTTGTGTTCATCATTGAAAACTAAGTGTTTCCAAAAAATTTTTAAATGGGTTATAATAAATCAAAGATCTCTACATACTTTAGGAGGTTTTAAAATTTGTAAGGGATGTTTCATAGTTTATATTTTGCAAAATAATCAAACAAATGCTTGAGGCCTAGTTTTTATGTTAATAAAAAAATGTGTGTGTAACGACAAATATTTATTAGTTGCACATGATAATCCATACTTGTATATGCATGGGACTCTATACCGATACTTGAGGGTATGTTTATAAGTATGATGTTCCATGAAAGATATTTTTTTCTAAAAATCAATAGTTGTTCATAATGTTATTTGAAGTTATTTTCAAGGTTTGTGTTCAACATTGAATAAATAGTGCTTCAAAAACATTATCAAAATAGTATATTCATTCTAATTCTGACTGTTGATTCAGGTGTTTTTATATTTATTTCAGGGGATGTTTTACAATAAGCGTCAAAAAAACATGTACGGTTATCGACAGGCGCGTAGCCAAGGAGGGGTTTTGGGGGTTCAAACACCCCCCAAAATTTCTGAAAATGTTTATATTTTTTCATTCCCTTTTTTGGGAATATGATTTTTAGTTGAACTAATCATGCATTTAATTCTTTAATAAAACTGTGTTTTTTCTGTCAGATATGTTTCTTTTCTACTTGAAGAAAATTTTTGTGTCCGTAATCGTAGCAATCGTAACTGCCTACATTATTTTTATCTTTCAAGCATTAAACATTTTTTTCTACAATATCCAGGCTCCAAAAGCTTTCTTTATTCTTTTATCTTTACGTACTAAAAATATTTTCTCTTTATATTTTCCCTCCACCCATGGGATTCCTTGAATACCATTTGAGGCCCAAACATCTGCTGTAAAGATGAATGCAGCACAGGCTCTCTTAGAGAAGTCTTTACTCCAGATTTTCACTCTTTACTAAAAATTGTCTCCTTGGCCTAGTCAGAATTAAAACTAAAATCGGATGCCTCGTACTGAGTTTTGTAATGATCATATTTGAGACATATCTCTTTCTATAAAACATTGTAAAGAATTCCTTTCGAAATGATACATTTCTTTTTTCTGTGGTCATAAATGGATTTTTAACGTTGAATTCAAATTTGCTCTTGTAAGGTAGTTTAAGCAAATATCAAATTTTTTAAAAATTTATGTAAAAAAGGGCCACGATTTGTCGCTTTAAAAATATACTTCCGAATATCTCGAAGATTAATATGATGTTCATATTTCATGACAGTTTACAGAGAAGACGGAAATTATACAATAAATTCAATTCAAAATAAAAAAAAAACATGATTCAGTGTTCACTCTCAAGTACTGTAAACTCCAAATTTCGTATTATAATCCGGGTTCTGAAGGACCCATTGTAGTAATTGAGGGTTGATTTACTTTTCAAGATCTCCGATTTTATAAGATTTTTTTCGAACTTTTCCAAGCCTCCAATTCTCTGGGTTGCCTAATGCTTTTTCGACCTTAACTTTTCCTAAATTGACGAAGTTGTAAAAATCCCGGATTTTTCTAAATTACCGAACATTTCGAAATCACGAATTCGCCGAGATTCCCGTACTTCTCGGATTTTTTTTTAAGAACTAGGAAACCAGTGAAAAAATGAAGAAAAAAAATTTTGGTTAAACAAATAAACAATTGCTTGAAAAACTTATTAAAATTATTTCGAGTTCAGCGAGTCAGTTATTAAAAACTTCTAATTAAGTGATGGATGAAAAATATTTGCAATAAATGACGAAGTATTATGATCTTTTGTGACAAAATTTTACCATTAAAATACCCAGAACAATTGAAAAAAGGATAAAGACCATTTTTCAATAATAATTTGTTTATAACTATGCTACTTATAAAGTGTCGAAGTGCCGTTTCTGTAAAGAATTTTATCTGAAAAACTTTGTACTTTTAATTTCTACGGAAAATGACTAGGAAGGGAGTAACTTGCAGAATAAAAACTCAGCCCTTAAATTCAAGGTAGGGAAATTTCCCAAGGGGTTGGAGTGACTAATTTTTACATTTTTGTACATAATCATTTTGGGAAATATTTGATAACAATGAATGTTATGGATATACTAGACCAAATTCATGATCATCAGTCTAGAAAACCACAGACAGCGCATTCATCTTACAAAAAGTCAAATTGTGCAAATATTTGTTTCAAATAAAATTTGAATAAAGGAGTTTTCTAAATATAATGCCATATTTGTGAAAAGCCTGCGAAACAATTACACAGTGCGACAAATTATTAAGATAGGTAATTTTTTTTCAAAGTTTTCGCATTTGCAAAAAATTAACTTCTGTCGATAAAGCAAGATTGATTTTTCAAACGAATTGTAAAAAAATCTCCTCGACGGATCCGCTCTTCGAAGAACTCAAAATGAAGCAACAAGGAAAAATACGCGTCTTTTCGTTTTCGATGTATGGTATAAACTATGAAAAAAATTTTGATGCAAGCAAAAATACCTGACACTAACTGCCTGGACGACTTGAGATAAAAAGACTCAATATTGTAAAGAAATATCGCTAACAAATATACGATTTTTTCATATCGCAAAAAGTTTAAGATATGTGGAAAACAATAATCGAAACTTTTCAATTCTCTGTGAATGAAAAAAATTATTGAAAACTAACTGTTGACCGCGGGCGGAGCCCGCGGTCAACAGCTAGTTGGCGGCGACTTCGCCGCCGCAGCTGTGCCCTGTGCTTGCTTAATGGTAGCAGTAATTATAATATTTTACTGTAAGTTGTAGTATATTTGAATTGACTTACAAAAGCAGCGGCCACTCATTTGTGATAGTAGATTATTCAATCCAGCTAGTAACAGCTAGTGATAGTGAAATTCGTTTACTGATAAAAGTTCACATTGTGAATAATAATTAACACGGAACGATCAATAACTTCGAATCGAAGAAATAATCTTTTGATGTTCAATAAAAAGAGATTTGTTCCAATATAGAAATCTACATGGGAGGTAAAAAAGTGAAATCTGTATCTTGCATTACTGTACTCATGATTGAGAACCGATTTGACTGTAAAGTATGAAAAGGTTGGGATAAAATGAAGGTACATTTCAATTTCTCGATGATTTGAAGAATGAGTACGTAACATTTGTCATCAATATAAAATTTTAGATTTTTAAGTTTATAGTATGGAATTCATAACAGACAAGAGGAGAATTGCATGCTCTCATTTTTCACTGTTTCGCATTTCACAGTACCAAAAAATATTTAACACAGTACAAAATTACAAGTAAATTGTATCAATTAAAAAAAATAAACATTTTCGTTGAAAGTGCTGCAATTGAGCCCCAGGATGCAATAACTCGCCGAGCACGCGAAAACGCGTAAAAGTATTGTCCGCGCAGTGACGTAACGAGTTCAAATCGAAAGTTTGAATTTGGAAAAATAACACTGCACGATAGCTTTTGAAAAATGAATGTTAGTCTCCGTTCCAACTTTGTTTCTAAACGTCTTAGTTTTTGTTAAAAATAATATAAACTGATGATTTTTGAATAAAAAAATCCATGTTTTTTATAACTTACATCGCCTTTGAGCATTCATTTTTCATCGTATTTTCATAACTTTTGTATTCTTTTGTTCGAGAGGGTTTAACGATGAACACAGTATCAAAATATTTATGAAAAATCTAAATTAATCGTCTGTTTTTTTAATCCGAATGAAAAACCGTGTTTTCTGACGTTCACGTTGAAGAAAATGTATCGAGGGAATTTTCGTTTTCGACTAGGTTTTTACACTTGTCATAATCTTAAGTGTATTGTCAAACTTTTTGGTAAGTTTGAGTTCTCTTGAACTATTATTTATAGATATCCAAGCAGGTTGAACACAGCGCGCAGCGCGATGTGATGGAATTTTACGCGCGCGAGCTCCGTAGTTTGTTGTACCAGCGAAAAATTCAATCACTTCGCGCTGCGCGCTGTGTTCAACCTGCTTAGTTATCTATAAATAATAGCCAAAAAGAGCTCAAACTTTCCAAAAAGCTCGACAATACACTTAAGATTATGTAAAGACTGGAAAAAAATGAAGGTAAATTTCAATTTCTCGATGATTTGAAGAATGAATACGTAAAATTGATTCCCATCCATTTTCCCGAATGCAGTTTCCCGAACAAAATTGTTCACCAAGTGTAGTCTTCTGGTAGCGCTCGGGAATTTCGCCCAACTCCTGGAGAGACTTTGGGTTGGCTGGGAGATCACGACGTCGTCGTCGACGCATGGCGCGCTTCAAACTCTCTCAGGCATTTGGCTCAGAACGGCCTCATGCAAGCTGCTCAAATGAGTTCTTATAATTTCAGATGGAGCCCGCTCGGGGTGCTCCTCAGCTTTTCTTTTTAAATTCTCAACATGCACCTCCGACTCGCATTCTTCTTGGTTAGGAGCGTGCGTATGTTTCGATTCCCGTGGACCTCGTATAATGATAACGCCTCCATTGACATCCGACATTGACACCGCCCGAGCTTCGCACTCCCGGCTTCGTACTCGTCGACAATCCCAATAAGTTTTTTCACCTCTCACTCTCGATCGTAGATAAACAAAACCATCCAGGATCAGCTTTTTACCAATAATTTTGACGTTTGAACACACATTGTACGAAAAAATTCGTAGAAAAAATAATGGTATAAAAAAGGCAAGACAAATTATATTCCAAAAAAGGTAAATATATGAAAAAAGGTCACAAAAAGTATCTCTCAAAAAATCGAACCAAAAAAACAAACTGTCATGTTTCGAAATGAAATTGGCGAGGGATCATAAACAATCGACAAATCGTTGCCTGGGAATTTTTAAAAAGTAACACGAAATTTCAGAAGCAAAAAAAAATCGATTCAGAATCATTTACAAAATTTTATAACTCTTTTATATATTATTAAAAAGTAAATAATATATTGACATGGAGTAAATTTTGAGAAAGTATCCTTCAAACAAATCAAACAAAAAAAAATCAAACCGTCAAGTTTTTCAATGAAATCGGCCAGAAATGTGTACATTTTTAAAATAATAATTTATTTAATAGTAATAAATACGATCCTAAAATAATAATGAAAAATAAAATTATATGAATTATTTCATTAATTTAATGACACTTGCATTTTTTTAAATTCATTTACACTTAAATTTAATTCATTTTATCACACTTAAAATTATAATAAAGAAATCTATTTTGAATTGATATAAATTCATATAAATGATTGGAAAATCACTGTCGGGAAAAATGTTGTCGGGTAAACTGTTTGTCGGGAAAAGTGTGTCGGGAGAAGTGCTGTCGGGAAAAGTGTTGTCGGGAAAAGTGTTTGTCAGGGAAAAGGTCATCGGGAAAAATGTCTGTCGGGAAACTGCTTTCGGGAAAGTGACCGGGTACCCATAAAATTTCTCATCAATATAAAATGTTAGATTTTTAAGTTTACAGTATGGAATTGATAACAGATGAGAGAAGAATCGCATGCTCTCATTTTTCACTGTTTCGCATTTCACAGTACCAAAGAATATTCAACACAGTACAATATTACAAGTAACTTGTATCAATTAAAAAAAAATAAATATTTTTGTTCAAGGTGCTGCAATTAAGTTCTTTAGTTCTTAAAAGTTCACATTGTGAATAATAATTAACACGGAACGATCAATAACTTCGAATAAAAGAAATAATCTTTTTACATTCAATAAAAAGAGATTTGTTCCGATATAGAAATCTACATGGGAGGTAAAAAAATAAAATCTGTATCTTGCATTACTGTACTTATTATTGAAAACCGATTTTTGTGATAACCTAAAATACATTTTTACAGCATGAAAACAAATTTAACTGAAAAGGTATGAAAAGACTGGAAGAAAAGGAAGGTACATTTCGATTTCTTGATGATTTGAAGAATGAATACGTAACATTTCTCATCAATATAAAATTTCAGATTTTTAAGTTTACAGTATGGAATTAATAACAGATGAGAGGAGAATTGCATGCTATCATTTTTCACTGTTTCGCATTTCACAGTACCAAAAAATATTCAACACAGTACAAAAATACAAGTAACTTGTATCAATTAGAATAATAAACATATTTGTTCAAGGTGCTGCAATTAGTTTCTCTAGTTTTCAAAAGTTCACATTGTGAATAATAATTAACACGGAACGATCAATAACTCCGAATCAAAGAAATAATCTTTTGCTATTCAATAAAAAGAGATTTATTCCAATATAGAAATCCACATGAGAGGTAAAAAATAATATCTGTATCTTGCATTACTGTACTCATTATTGAAAACCGATTTATGTGATAACATAAAATACATTTTTACAGCATGAAAACAAATTTGATTGAAAAGTATAGAAACGAATAGAAAAATAGTATGGTCTTTCTTGATTATTGGATAATGTGAAATTTAACATTTCTAAAGTTCAAATAAAAAAAAAAATTAAAAAAAATAGATTAATTAAGAAAAAAATTAATGTTTACGCCCTGTCTAACAAAAGACGAAAAATGCACTTCCTTTAAAATTCTTGTGATAGTATATCAATTAGACTCTTTGTAAAACACATCTAAAAAATAACAAGAGTCCTTCATAAATCGAGAAGAAGAATACAATTAATAAACTTTTGAACACTGCGACTAAAAATTTTGTCTCTCTGCAATAAATTATTTTTTCAATTGAACTCATAACATTATCATACGAATTTTTAATTAGCAGGATTTTCTTTGAATTTAACAACCAATTTAAGTGTGTGAAAAATGAAATTGTTTCAAAGCCTAATCTTGTACTATTAAAAAGAACTTTTTGAAGTTGGAAACAAAAGTTGCAATGCTAAAAATTGAAAACCTTATATTTCAATAGCAAAAATATATACGGTCATGTAAAATATTGTGTGGCATTACATTATAAAAATTAAGTATTAGGGAATAAAAATTTTTCTGAATATTTACTGTGCTGTTGCATTTTTGCCCTCTCGAATAAACACATGTCCATCCTTGACGACACGAGTGGTGATATCGAAAATTGACGATCTTTCGAATCTTTTAGCTTGACACTACATTTTCGCGAATATTTTATTTAAAATTCAAAAATCGTAAGCCGTAACGCGAATTCGTTTTCCCGAAAGAGCTCTGTAGAGGAGTCAAGAGCAGAAGATCACAGAAGAGAATGAGCTCCGGTGCCGCGCCTTTTTTAATCTTACTACCCATATTCAAAGATAAATTCTGAGGATTAGACCAATTTTTGGAGGCTTTTTTCTTTTCTCATTCATCGGATCGACCAAGGGAAAGTGATATGGGTCACGCTACTACTGAGTCCCAAGGGATTTCAGACAAATTTTCATCTACGTCGCTACAAGGTTGGAGTCCACCATGCAGATATGCAGATATCATTAAATAAACACAATCTTCACAATGCACTTTTTAAGAAGAAATCTATTGATTCCCTGCGATTGAAAGAGCGTACTGAAGATAATTATCAATACATAGCAAAAGTGCCCAGAATTTTTCGATTGAAATATGTTTATGTTTTCTACACAACATGCTTTTCATATTTAGAAATCGATTTTACTAAGACATGTTATTCCTAATTAATTTTTTCAGTATTCATTATATTTCATCATCTATTTTATTTTATCATTATTGTTATTTCATGAAAAACGAAATGATATTTTACTGTGTTCAATATTAATTTGCAAGAATGTGCAGTTCTTCGAAAACGAATTTTTTATTTTACGTTTCAGGGAAATAGAAGCCTAAAATTTTGATACATATAATAACCTAAAAAAAAAAAAATTTCTTGCAAGAATTCAATTTGTATAAGGTGTACCTTATAAAAACTTCATAAGAATTCGATTTCTTATAAGGTGGCATTATAGCAACCATATAAGAAACTGAATTTTTTTATTAAAAATTGATCAAAAAATTTTCATAAGGATTTTATCATATAAGATAAAATAAAATACGTTCTTATAAAAAATTTGAGTCTCTTATAAGGTTTTTTCAAGGTCACCTTATAAGAAATCGAATTCATATAATGTTCTAATAAGGTCCACGTTATGAAAATTATATTCTTATGAAGAATTTCATTTTCTTATGAAGTTTTTACGAGGATCAAAGTTACTAGGTATTCCGGGAAATATTTTTCTAAATTATGCAGGGTGTCCCAAAGTCACGTATACAAAAAAAAACCATAGATTCCTTACATAAATTCAAGTCGAAAAGTCCTTCACCACTTTTTTCAAAACTTGAAATTTGAAAAGTTATTTAAGCTTATAATTTAAACAATAATTGCGTTCTCTCGACAAGTGGAGGTCGAATTCACTAACAAAACTATACTCAAAATTTTCGTCATATTTTTCTGAGTCGATAAGTCCTTTGCCACTTTTCACAGAACTCATAATCAAAAAAGATGTTCGGGTGACAAGTTTTAACCAATCAGATTTCTTAGATTTTAGGCTCGAATATTTTTTTTGGTTTTGAGTTTTGTGAAAAGTATCAGAGGACTTTTTGACTCAGAAACATATGACGAAAATTTTAAGTAGAGTTTGGTTTGTGAATTCAACCCCCGCTTGTCGAAAGAGCGCAATTATTGTTTAAATTATGAGCTTAAATAACTTTTAGAATTTTAAGTTTTGAAAAAAGTGGTAAAGGACTTTTTGCCTTGAATTTAAGTAAGGAATCTATGGTTTTTTTTTGTATCCACGACTTTAGGACACCCTGTATATAAGACTTTTTTTTGATAACAAACTTGCTACTTGTATGCCATAGCCGAACAACAAATACAAGCTAATCGTAGCAGATATTAATGCTGGCAAAAAAAAACTCTTATAATACTAAAATGAGCCCGCCCATTGTAATTGCCATATGTCACTATACAAACTAATTCACATTATGAAATACTTTTCCATTATCCCTCTACACTTTAAGTCGCGAAATGGTTATTATGATTATTACAATCATGTTAACAGTCAATGTAAAGGTTGTACGTAGTTCTTACTATTGTAGAAAAATTATTCTACTATTATGGTAATGCGAGCTCTAGAGTTAAAAGACTTGTATCTTCTAAGATATATAATTTTAAAAATAAATTTTTTTCCAATTAGTCTCTAATCCTGATAACTCAGAACGATTTTCATCCTCGCTGTTGCATGATCATTTTTATTTAGTTCCGAAATTTGACACACCTCTTCATTACAACTGCCATCGCAAGGATGAGTTTATTTATTAAACTGAGTCTATCAATTTTTATTTAAAATTAATAAGCATAGTCTCTGATCATTTGAATCGTGGCCACATTAAATGTTACAGTTGCGCGCAGTTCTAAAAATTGTAATGAAATTATTCTACTACTATGGTAATACAAGCTCGAGAATTAAAAGACTTGTATCTTCTAAGAAACATAATTATTTTGAAAATTTTTTTTTTTCATTAGTCTCTTATCTTTATAACTGAGAACGGTTTTCATCCTCGCTGCTGCATGATCTTTTTTATTCTCTTCCTAAATTCGACCCACCACTTTATTACAACTACCATCGCAAGGATGAGTTTATTTATTAAACTGAGTCTCTAAATTTTTATTATAAATGTAATTAGCAAAGTCTGTGATCATTTGAATCGTGGCCACATTAAATGCTACAGTTGTGCGCAGTTCTAAAATAGTGATAAAATTATTCTACTACAATGACAATACAAGATCAAGAATTAAAGACTTGTATCTTCTGAGATACAGAATTGAAAAAAAAAATTTTTCTCCAATTAGTCTTAATTCCTAATAACTAAGAACGGTTTTTATCCTCGCTGCTGCATGATCATTTTTATTTGATTCCGAAATTTGACACATTTTTTCATTACAACTACCATCGCAAGAATGAGTTATTTAATAAATTGAGTCTCTAAAATTTTATTTAAAATGTAATTAGCATAGTCTGTGATCATTAGAGTCGTGGTCACATTAAGTGTTACAGTTGTGCGCGGTTCTAAAAATTGTAATGAAATTATTCTACTATTATGGTATAGAAACTCGAGAATTAAAAGACTTGTATCTTCTAAGCTAAATAATTATTTAGGAAAATTTTTTTCCAATTAGTCTCTAATCCTGATAACTAAGAACGATTTTCATCCTCGCTGTTGCATGATCATTTTTATTTAGTTCCGAAATTTGACACACCTTTTCATTACAACTGCCATCGCAAGGATGAGTTTATTTATTAAACTGAGTCTCTAAATTTTTAATAAAAATGTAATTAGCATAGTCTGTGATTATTTGAATCGTGGCTACATTAAATGTTACAGTTGTGCGCGGTTCTACAAATTGTAATGAAATTATTCTACTGTTATGTTAATAAAAGCTCAAGAATTAAAAGACTTGTTTCTTGTAAGCTACATAATTATCTTGAAACTGTAAAATTAAAAAATCATTAATTGAATACATTGTTTAATTTTAAAATGCTTACAAATTATGATATATGACGAAATCACAAATAGTTTTGCTCATACCGCGATGACAAATAAAATTATAAAAATTAAATAAATGAAATGGAGCTCCCAAGAAACATTTCAACTAAAAACATAATCACGTCATATATATCTGTTGCAGTGCGAACTCGAAAAAAATTTTGAGCTGTTTGATATGGTATCATAACAACAAATAGCTTGCCTCTTGTTGGAATTGGTTTCAAATTTTTTTTACAAAATAACTTTTTGTAAAAAAATATTAACCTAGCTATAATAACAATGTCAAAAAGCGCACCCGTTTCATTTATTATTTTGCAAAAATTTTATGTTCAACAATACCGCAACATTATAAAAAATCTCAAAGAAAGGTGAAAAACATTATACAGTCATTTTATTTTAGAAATATGGTATGAAAAGCAAAATTTCCGACTTGATAATAATAATCTAGAATAGATAATTCGAGGCACTGATAAGTACGTTATGAATATGAAAGAAATCAAATTCGTTTCGTAAAAAAATTTCAATAACTGTTCCATCAGCGTTCTCATATAAATAATAATCATATAAAAAAAAACATAAGAATCAAATTTTTTATCATTATTGAAATTTGTTATGTGATTGGATTCCGAGTAAAAAAATAAAATTTCAAGCATTCGGCAAAAGATGCTATTGCCGTTGGTGAATAATTCAACATTTGATATCGTAAAATTTTCAGTAAATGAAGCTGACATTTTCTATTTTGGCGAAATTCAAACTTGTTACAGCATATTTTGCGTATTTTGCATTATTACTGAAAAGCATGAAAAACCTGTAAATGAATCCATTCGTACTGAAGCCCCCAGTATAGATCCTCGATTTGTTGCTGTACCTGAAAAAATATAAATAAACAACAAAGTAAACATAGCCAAATGACGGGTAGCAGTTCAGTACGCAAATAAACAAAAAACTTATTTGACTGTGGGAATCTCCATTGATGATTGGTCTTCGATTATTGGCATTAGTGCACACTCCGGCGATGACTTTATATTTCAATTTATTGCTGAAGAAAAAACTGTTGTTTATAATTTTTTTCAATTGTCAATATCGTTTGACAATTCGCAACGCTTCCGCGTCCGACAAAGGTCAGCCGACTACTGAAAAATACTACAGAGGGCTGCATCTGCTGGGTTACCGATCGACAAGTCAAGTTCGGCTTGCTCCGCGAGCATTTGAATTTCGCGCGACGCCATTTTGGATTTCGGACGCTTTTTTTTCGAACGATTATACTTACCCTTCGACAGATATTCTCCCACGATTATGTACCCCCACCACGGGAGTAATCTCTCCTCCTTTATCTACCTCCTTGCTCGTCTCGATGCCCGACTCTACTCCCACTCGACGTAGAGCTCGAGCCACCGCCGCGGCTAACGTACAGGTGACTTGAGATGGGAATCGAATGGGACAATATCGATATTGACTTTTTCGATATATCGGACCTTGCGATATCTAATATCGATATATCAGAAGAAAAATATCGATATCGAGAGTATATCGAAAAGATTTCGTGTTTTTTTATTGTTTTACATGTACAGTGTGTTTGAATTATGAAATTTGCATGTTTCAATAGACCAGTTTCGAAAATTTTTTGGAAATAACCTTTTTATTGACCTTAATCATCTGCATATCAATTTTGCTTTTAATTTTTTAATAAACACATTTAGAAATTTAGTCTGCCATACAGAAAACGAACAACTCAATAATAGACATTTTTTCGTGATGTTTTATTTTTTTAAGCCCTTTTTGTATTGGGCAAAAAATTACATATCGGAATTGCGACGCCAAATTGAAATGTCAGTGCTGGACAAAAAAATTCTCATATTGAGATGTACGACGATAATCGGCTACATTTGTCGGTCATTATTTGACCCGCCAAAGAAAACAAACGCTCTGATGGTACTGATGTAGCTACGTTTGGAAGAAAAATTCTTGCCAATTTGTAAAGATGTGGGTGTACGATACTTAGGTCACGCCAAATGGTTAAAGGGTTCGCATCTCTCGGTGATAGAGATCGTCCAAAGAAAGCCTTCATTTTAGTTCTGGCGATGCTTGCTAAATCGTCTGTAGCACTGATCGAATTTGTTGAAGCCACCAAAACATCATAAGCGCTCCATTAATCTTCTTCCGGTATATCTCTTACGAAGCTCTGAGAAACATCCCTTGCAGCAGTTGCTGCCTGATTAGCGTCTTTTTTTAATTCTTTGATTATTTCCCTTTCAATGATCGTTTGCGCATCGGCTACACATTTCATTTTTTGAAAGTGTACCTTCATAAAACGAGGGTCGAGCAACGTTGCGATAGCAACTGGTGCGCAAGCCTCGACGTCTTTAAATCGTTTTTCCATTTCTTTTTCTAGGAAAAACTTGAAATTTTCTACGATGCCGCATTTTTTGCCGAGCTCTGTATTGTCCGAGAATGACGGAATTTCGATGGAATTCAATTTCTGAAACAAAATGTAAAAATGTAGAAAAAAAGGCCTAAAATATTGATTTTTCAAACATATTTTTGTACCTTAGAAATGAGATTGGTCATAGCGATGATTTTACTGACAGTCGTAGGTTTTTCAGCCGACATTTTTTTGGCGGCAGTGTGAAACGGTCGGAGCAAGTTGCGTAGGAGTTCAAGTGCTTGAATTTCAGCATTTGATGGCAAGTTGACTTGAGGGAAAGACATAGCAGCAACAGCAATAATTTCTTTCATTTCCAGGTACTGGTTGAGCATCTTGTACGTTGATCCCTATCTTGTTGGAACGTCTTGCTTAAGTCTCAGCATTTGCCCTTCCGTGAGACCTTTTTCTTTGTGTATTCTGCGAATTTCGTTTGCAAAGTTGTAAGATTTGTGGGAAAAAGCGACGACGTCCTTTATTTTTTTTATTATTTCGGGCACGCCCGGCACATTAGGGATGTCTTTTCCATCAACTTTGCTGTACCCAAGCGCTGAGGATGGAATTAAATTTAGTGTGTGGTCGAAGCAACCAATTGTTTTCGAGGAGCCAACAAGATTCCTTGCCGCCGCTGTTATGTTTGCGGCGTTATCTCGCACGATTAACGCGATTTTTTCCAGCTCGATATTCCATTGTTGGAGGAGTTCTCTAATCTCTGACTCCAAATAGTTGGCGGTGTGAGCCTGGCTCAGGGGCCTCACTCCAAGGGCAATTGAATGCATATCGTCTTCTTGAGGAAAATGCGCAGTTACGCCAAGGTAGCTCATAGTTGAATGCATTTCTGTCCAACAATCCATGGTCAAGCACAAAGAAGGCAGTTGAGCAAATGAACATCGTAAAGAGTTGGCAATGTTTCCATAAACGATATCCATGCGCGTCGTTAGAGTTTTCCGAGATGGTGGTTTCCACAGAGGGACTGCAGTGAAGCAAAACTGCCGGAACCCATCTTTTTCTGGAGTCGAAAGGCTCAATTGATCTTTGCAAACCATATATAGAAGTCGATCTAGTAGTTGTTTGTCGCGGTGACCACCGACTGAAAAAAACATAAGGCTTTAATTCATATTTATTAACAATTCTGAAAGTTCTGAATACTCATGGGCAATTCAAATAATATAGATTTTATTAAATCACTTTTCTAATTGTCTTTCAATAATATTTTCAATTGATAATAATAATGTATGGTATAAGAGACAATACATAATCAATAATCAATTATTCACGACTAATAATTTATAGTTTCGAATTTTTAAGTGATAATAAAAATAATTCAAAATTAGTAAGCAAGATTGAAAAAATGGTAATTGATATTTAATGTAATATAATTTTCGAATTATAATTAAGAATTCATGTATACAATCTGTATTTGGTAAATTATATTTATTCATAAATGCTCATGAAATATTTATCAATAATTTATTATTATTGAATTTATAGGAAAACAACGAAAGCAAAGAAACAATGATTATTGTCAATAAACTATGATTTTATTAAAAATAAAGTCATAGTTGCCCACCTCTACTTATAATTAATAATTTATAATTTAATAAAAATATATAGTTATTACTTATTAATCAATAAGTATCTCGCTGCTATCCATAATTTAAAGTTACCCTGACGGAAAACATTTCGACCACCGAAGACCACCTGTGGTCGTCAGTGGTTTCTGGTTGTTTTCGGTAGTCGTGAGATATTTTATTTCTACAATTTCAACAGTTTCTGGTGTTTGATGTATTTAAAAGTATTTCTTAATTAGCAAACGGTTCAAATTTTGACAGAAAAAACAATTTAAAGGCATTGAATTTCCAAAAAATGTTGTGTTCGATTTCATCATGATGACGATATGTATCCCCTAGCAAAGTGTTCGGATCACTGAGTGATCCATTTTTGGTCCGTTTTGATCCAGTTTGATCCGATCGTTTTTTTCGTGTTCTATGGTCTGTGAATAACTTTCATATACCTTGAAAGTTGATTAAGGTTGCACAATAATAATAAATGACACCTTTTTTCCCTACTTTAATATCATTTTTTCCAATAATCCAAAATTTATATAAAACCTATATTATTTCCTGAATAAAAAAAACCTCATTTTCATGACGTAAATAATGACTGGCGATATTAAAATGAGCAAGCTAAACATTTCATGCAATAATAACTGCTCAGAGGTAAGTTTTTCGTGTTGGATCATTTTCGGATCAATCCGGATCAATTTGGACCAAAAAATGGTCTGAATTTGGTCCAGTTTTGATTCGAACACTTTGCTAGGGTCGATATATATCTTGGTCATGATGAAATCGAACACGACATATTTTTGAATAATTTTTAAATAATTCAAAAATAATGAAAAGATTTTGATTTCCGTACATTAAAAATCATAGCATACCTTTGTATGAATTACTTTTGGACAACACAGCTTCCAACATTAGCTGAAAAATTGGCGATGGATCATTTTTTTGATTGAATCCACTCGAAGAACTGTACTTTGACATCGTTGATAGAGGTCGCTCAATGTCCATGTCCAAGGCAGGACTGGATGATGAAGCGCGCTCAATGTCGAAGGGAAATGATTTCGTTATGCTGTCGCTGTTGGCCGACGTTGGTCGTGATGGCGAGTCAATATCTCCCTGAATAAAAGAACCACACGTTAAACATGCGTGATGTGATATCTTATCGTGCAGGCATCAACTTGCTATATTCGAAGTGCAGAAGTTAATCAAATTCTTCAATTATACTATTCTATAAACTGCAGTTATATTACTACATGAAAAAATTTGAATTTCGAATTATATTAACTCAGATTTTCTTCTATACAAATGAAAAATCAGAGGACTGAGGAAAGGGCGAATTTTTATTAATATTGCTGAATTTATTGCAATAATGGCGATAGATTTACACGTTTGTTCAATAAAAAGCAAGGAAAAAGTTTCGTTGAAATTTTCATAAAAAAAAGAAAGAGGATTCAAAAATTTGTATGAAGATGAATAAGATTTTTGGTTCAAGAAATTTTCATGATAAGTTTATTTTAATGCTTTCCAAATCGTGGAAAATTTCCTCATATTTCTGGATTTCCAATGCAAAATTCTTACCAAGATGAAATATAAGGAGAAAACTACAAACCAGATTTTTGAATTTATATTATTTCAAAATTTCGGATGTAAGATTTTTTTTCAGCTATATATGTATTAAAATTTATTTTTGATTACTTGTGTGTTTTACATTGGATAGAAAACAGTGAATCGACTGATTCGAATTGGTCGGTGAGGCAGTATTTTGCTCAGGAATATTACTGCTCTTAACAATTTTCACTTGCTTTCGGATGCCATGGATTTGTTCCATATGAGCCCATAAATTGGTAGTGTTTCCAGACGTTCCAACAATAGTTTCTTTTTCCACGCACAGTTTACACCGTGCTCTCTTGGCATCAATCTTAAAGACATTTTTCCACCCTTCGCTTTGAGGTGGAGCCATTCTTCGTTGTTCTACAAAACAATTCCAAACTTATTGATGAGGAAAAAATTTTTGTAGCAAATACAAAAATCACATACAATAGAGAAAAATTAATGAAGGCATTTCAAATTATAAACACAAACCTTTCAAAATCATGAAACAAAAGTGTTAGCAATTTTATATTTTAACTTTTGAATCATTGAAAATATATGTTTCAAATAATTGAAGTTAAAATCATCCCTCCAATCCATCTTTTTCCACTAAATTTATTTTGACTTTTGAGCTTTCTGCCTTCTTTTTTAGGTCCTCTTCAGAAAAACAGTAAAATATTACTCGAACAAAAAAACATCTTACAGCTCAATATTATATAACGATTCTTTTTTGTCGCCCACGGAAATGGAAAAATCCACGAAAAATCAAACCATTTTCTGACCACTCTATAAGGATTATTGATATTTTACCGACAATTTTTACGTCATTTTATTAATAATCACTTGTCAAATTTACCAGGGCAGTGAAATCTCACACACATTTTGTAGGTTGAAATACAAAATTTAAGATACAAAATGTTTTTGAAAGAAAATACTCACAGCAAAAATGTTGATAACTTTATAAAAACTATCGAATGTTTGTAAATTCGAAAAATTTCACATCGACGTATTTTCAGACGAACACATTGAATTGTTGCAATAATTGCAATGGCGATAACTTTGCGTTTTGAATGTTTTAATTGTTGGCAATTGTTGGCGTCGTTGGCAATGAAATCTGAAGTCTAAACTCAAAACACATAATTTGTCAAGTGTAATTGATACACAACAACACAACTCCGTAAGTGATCGATATCGATCGACAAATGAGAATTTCTTTGCCTCTCAGTGCTCACATACGTGAAAGACAAAGAGACGTATAGTAAAATAAGGTACCGACGTTAAGTACCATTCTCAAAAATTTTTATTATTTATTGTAAGTGATAAAAAAACAGCAATATAAAAAATTTAAGAATAATATAGCTTTGCATACATTTCATGACATCTTGTTAAATATGCTTCTGGATATTACAGCTGTATGTAAATAAAACAGATAACATTATATAAATATCGGTCACTTAATATCGATATACCGATATATCGGATGGGGCCATATCGATATAATATCGGAAACATATTGAAAGAAAATATCGATATTCCGATATATCGATAAATATCGCTCATCTCTACAGGTGACGTCTAGGCTTGTCAGAAAATAAACCGACCAGCCCAGCCAGCCGCGTACACATCAAACGGCGTATCGGTGTGTCTCCCCTCCACGCCCGAGAATTCTCCGCTTTTGCCATGCTTTTGCGTTGTTCTGGGCCAGTAGGAGATTTCAACCGCTCGCCGCGGTTTCTCGCTTTGACTGAGCCGGGCGACTCGCGCAATTGCAAAAAATGATGCATTTTACTGGCGCGGGGTTTTCCTTGCTCGCATGAATAATAGAAACATCAATATTTTATTGAAAACCATGATTGAACCAAACAGTTTTAAAAACGTATTGATGTATTTATTGTCGTTAACAGCAAATCCATTAATTAGAATTTTTTTATTCATAAAGGCTATTACCTGATAACTTCGTAAATTAAAAAACATTTTTTTTGTTTTAATCGTGGTTCAGACAATTTTTTTAAAAATTACAAATATACGTAATTCTTCTAAGCTTAAACTAAAAATAAATAATTGCCTAGTGTCGTGAACATGAATATCGAATTTCGAAAGATTCATTAGCTTTTTTCTTATTCTAACTTACAACGTCTTCTAGTTTCCTTTTTTGCGGTGATTTTATCGGGGCATACAAATTCTCTGATCTCATCAAAAATAAGTGGTCGCCATCAATGTTGGAGCAAACGCCTCCATTCGCAATTGTACCCGATTTCAAAACACAAATGGCATCGATCGTTTTATCTGCTAAATGAGTTCTTAAATTAGTTACCACTTCTGTCAACATTGAAAACGCCCTTTCCGCATCTGCGTTGCTGTGAGGAAGTGTCATTATTGCACTCATCAATACTGTCAAACGTGGATATTTCCGAGAACCGTCATCATTCTGTTGTTTTAGAACATTTTGCCAAAATTTTTCGAAAACTACTTCATCATCAACCACGTTTGACAGTATATCCTCGGACAATGTGATTTCAGTTGGAAGCCTTGTCCACTCGGCTTCCAAACAATCCAAGTTATCACAACCACTCAATTTTCTCGCTTTGAAATCAACGATTTCAAAAGATTTTTCCCGATTAATTTCACCTAAAGCATTCTCTGGTTCAAAAATTTCCAATTTTTCGAAAAATTCATCATCGATGTACAGTCTTTCTTTAATCCCTTTTGCAGCAGTTTTCAAGAAAAGAAGAGCATTTTCCTTAATTTTTTTAACTTCGTTTATTTCCATGGATTCTAAAACAGACTCGCACGCAGCTCCAAGTTTAACGTGGTCAAGATCTAAATGGTTCTAACAAGCTAAAGGATCGATTGTGGATAGAACATTTTTATCGTTTTTGAAACATTTAATAACGAAAGGAGTGAACATTTTTTCGCCGACTTCAAGCAGGAAAGAAAAAGATTTTCGGCTGAGTAAATGAGTTTGGAAATGCTTGGATTGGAAAAAAAGATTTTCGTTAAAAACTTTCAAAACATCCTCTAAAAAAAGTAAAGTTGCATACATTTCGGGACTGTCTACACTTTGTCTTAAATGAACGTAGATCTCATTATTTTTGAAATCTTCCTCAATTTCCCTCGTAAATTCATTGATACATTCGTAACACGTCAATAATTTGGAAATACACTGATAGCGACTAAGCCATCGTGTCGTGCAAAATGTTGACAATTGAATAGTTTTGCCTAAACGTTTTTTACAAATATTTTTGAATTTGAAAACACGTGCTGGGACGCGAATAAATGAAATTAAGTCTTGCAAAAATTTATCGATGTTGAGGGAAAAGGCTTTGAAGGCATCTTTTGCGATTAACGCGATTTTGTCGCAAATGCATTTGACCGTTTTGACCTTCATGTTATATTTTTCTAACTCTACTCTAAACGAATTTCTGACTCCATCCATAACACTAGCATTGTCAATAGCAATAGCTACCCAGATAGCAAAATGAAGTCGTAGTGCGTGCAATATGCGAGTCACGCGTGTGAGTTTTTTCGCACGCATGAGACTCACAGAGCATACCGTTACTACGTCATATGCGACCCAAATGCCTCTCACACATGAGAGTTCACAAATTTCGCACGCGTGAGTCTCCGATTACCTGCACGCGTGAGGGTTTTGAAAAAATGTTTTTTACTGTTCTGTAAAAAATAAAACTTACAATATACGTCACGCCGGTATGATATTACTGACTGCAATTTTTCGTTCTAGTGCAGAAAGTGAAAATTTTCGTCAACTCACAGCAGAAAGTATTTATTTACTTTGTAGTTCCTGCAAAATGTATACATTTACTGATAGATTTCATGTGGAAGATTTTTTTTTAAATTAAAAATTTTTTTCAAACTTCACGTGGAAAACAAATTATGTTAAGGTTTACAAATAAAGCAAAAAGTGGAACACAATTGAATCATGTATCATGTATGTTTTTATTGAATGACAGCATTAATCAAATCATTATTAATCAATTATCAGTTTTCATGAGAAAAAGTTTCATCATAACTTAATTCGTTATTTTCTTCGTCGAATTCATCATCTGATTCTTCTTCATCATTATCTGCTTCGTCTTCAGTATTATCTGCTACTTCCTCAGCATTATCTGCTTTTTCTTGCTCGTCAACGTCACTTTCATTTTCGTTCACTTCCTCTTGATCTTCGGCATCAACGTCGTAAACTCCCTCTTGACCATCGTTACCATTGACTACCTCTGGTCCGTCATTTCTCTCTGCATTCACTCCATGATTAAGGACCCGCTTTTTAAAGCGTTGTTTTGCCGCCCGCAAAACTTCGAGAAATTCTTTTTTTAAATGTTCTACGCTGCTGGGACCCGGGAACAACGTACAGTCCATTGCAGCATCTGAAAATAAAAATAATTTTAACCATTGGTTGCATTGCTCACAATAATTGTTTGTTATTAATAGAAAATATATGATTTACGAATATAGACATAAATAAATGGCGAAACGAACAATATTCCATGAAAAAAAATAATAGAAAAAGGTACTTACAAAGAAACATCAAATGATCAAATACTTTTCAAGGTTTTGGTGTTAGTTTTCATAACTTTTGACTATTAATTATTAAAGTTTAGACATTATTCAGAATATATCTATAGTCAAAAAAATTATCAAAATTCCAAATATTTTATTCTGTATGTGTAAGTGCTAAATAAAACTTATGGAAGAAGCATAATGGGAAATAAAAACAAAACAAAAAAATGAATAAAGAAGCTTGTGAACTATCGAAACTTTTTCAAGAATGACGTTTTAAAATTACAAAAATGAAAAGAAGCAACAGACTTTTTAGTGTCTAGAGAAAAAAGTTATTTCTTGTTGGATTTTACTTACTATAAATGGTTGTACAAATTTTAAGAGTCTGAAACTCTTTTGTTGCTCCTGTACCTTTCCAGGTAAATAAAACCAGTAAATCGTCTGTCATTAACTCCTTGACAGACATACCGAGGAAGTCTCGGAGTTTCGACGCTCCCATTGATTTCAGGTGCTCATACTAGAAAATGAAAATTATTATTTCCGTTTATATTGGTTTATGCTTCATCCGATTTTATAGTGCGTGTACATCACTTTAAACGAGAAAATATTGACTGTAATCAAACTCACGAACGGTGAGTACAAAGTTTCAAATTTTGAATAGAATTTATTCAACGACGGTGACTTTGAATACTTAGAACACTTCAAATATACAAAGTCACCATGGTTAAATACGCTCTATTAAAAATTTGAAACTTTGTATTCACCGCTCGTGGGTTTCAATACGGTCAATATTTTCTCGTCTACAGTGATACAGATACGCACATAGTTAAAGAATGTCGATTAATTTACTTCACATTATTTAATAATATGTTCGTCACATTTTTTATTTTGGATATGTCTCGGATTTTCATAGTTGTCAATTTTCTGGAGATTGATGTTTATCATTTGAATTAGAATTATTCTGTCATAAGTATCGAATTTCCGAAGTTGATACTTAAAATACGTGTTTTGAATGTTGCAACTTGGAAATGTTTTACATTTATCATTTTAAATCTCAAGTTTCGATGTTAGAATTTTAGACATCAGCTTTTCTTAACTGCTAAAAGAAAATTTACATTTTTCATCGATACAAGTTAACTTTGTTATTAAAAATATATAGTATGTTTGTATTGTAAATCATACTTCACATCAGTTAAAAATTTGCAATTACTCAATATTGAAAGTCAGTATTTTTTTAGCTAATACGTTCTCAATTCAAAGATAATATTTTATAGGTTATAAATTTATACTATTGCTTTGTTTGCAATTGTTTAACTATGGGCAAAGTATATCAGATCAACATTATAAACAAAGCTAATATTTTTACTGGGACAACTTGTTTCGGTACAAAAATATTTCATAATTCAACACTCAACTTTACCTATGAACTGTGGACACGATCAACACTAGACCATGGGAAAGCATGTATCATCATAATGAAATAAGACAATTATCCAGAAATGAGCATAGATTTACTCACAAGTTTCAAACGGTTGGAATTTTTTCCCTCGCTCTCTAAAAGCTGAAGGTCTTCCAAAGTTTGCAAAGGGAATCCTTCTCAAGGTTCATACAAGGCCCGGTTGTTAGCGTTTTGTCTTTTTCTTAACTCATCCTGTTGAAAACGTTCAATTCTTTCCAATCTCTTGTTAGTTTCCCTCGTTTTGCTGCATAAGAATCGAATTTTGCTTTTCCAATTTCCTGAAACATAGTTTAAAAGCCGTATAAATAAGTAGAAAAGAATATTGTTATGCCTCTTTTACAGGTAGAAATAGTATGTTGCATTACGAGGGGTGAAACACAACGATTGCAACGAGTAATGCATATTATTTTTCATAAAAACTCGATTTCGAAAAACCGAGATTTTCAGTGCGTGTAAATGTAAAGCGGATTGAAACGCAAAGTCTCAGCTCTAGAGTTGAAACTTCAAAGTTTCACTTCAAAAGTTTCAACCTTAGAGCTGAAACTTTTAAAGTTTCAACCCTAGAGCTGGAACTTTGCGTTTGAATTACATGCATTAAAAATCGAGTTTTCAATAGAGGCGTTGTAAAAATTGTATTTCTTTAAGATGCTTACTCAGATGCTTCAGATATGCGAAATGCTCTTATAAACAATTTTATCATTCCACTTTTTTTGAACTAACCTTAGTAAACTTATAATTTGCTGCCCGACATTGTCGCCTGGTGGGAAACGAAGTTGGTTTGAATTGGTAGGCTTCACTGGAGACTTGGTGCTACAGACTGTCAGAGGATGACTGTAGCTGTTGTCCAGATTTTCAAAAGAATCGGATGCAACGTCATTCGTAGAATTCAGAGCTGGCTTCTTAGAATGCTTTTGCGGTTGGACAGGAGCTCGTGAAATTCCAGCTCCTCTTGAATACGTTGGCGAGTTTTTTTGTTGAAAGTTGCTCTGCATAGTTGTTGGCTGATTTGTTACGCAAGAAAGCATGTTGTTCTTTGGTGGATTTTGCACACTCGTACGGTTTGTCACAACACTTCGCAATACTTGCATGTTCATGTTGCATGTCTTATTTTGCGAAGACACATTTCGCGGATAATCATTTTCTGATTCCGTAGTCGAAAACTTCGAGGATTTGAAGATTTTTCTTCCTGAAGAAGAGCATCCGATCTGTTTTGGATTTTTTCGCTTTGCCGACGTAACTTGTTCTTTACCTTTTGAAACGGTTGCTTTGCTGATGGGTTGAAACATCTCAGTTATGACTATTCAATTATCTGCAACAAGAAATGTACATTCTTTGATGAGAATTTTTTAATTTTAGTGTAGTTGGTAAAAACGTATAAGTTGTACATACGTAACAAAAATTTATCTAATAATTAAAGGATTTCCGACAGGGTGCATCTTGATTTTAGATAGTTTTCATAGCATATTGCGAGGATATTGTATCGGTGTTAATAGAGCGACGCAAATATATTCGTTTTGAATTTCGTTCTCTTCTTCCCCTTCAACCGTGCTCCATTTCAACATCAAATAGCATTTTCGATTTACTTGGCGTATATTTATAACTTCAAGATCGTTTGAAAGATTTTTTACTGAATAAACACCGACAGCATTGGAGGTGTAACCAACATCGTAATAAAAAGAAACTGTTTGAAATTTTTGGACAACAAGAAGAACATCATTTCCATTTTTGAGAATATTCTTCATGATGTAAATATTTGTATCCCCTACAAGGCAACAACAATCCCGTAACTGACTTGAAAATCTGATTTCACCAAATCTGACGCTGCTCAGTTGATGAAACCTCTGAGCTTCTATATCGGCTGGCACAGGGCCGTCTTCATGCAGTCGACCTTATTTCATTTCAACATCATAGTTTTGTGGTAACATCGATTCTTCGTTTCTTTCCATTGCTCTTTTATAGAACTGCTCGAGATTTTGCCTAGGCTTTCGTTGGGCTTTACAGAATTCGGGCATGCTGTTTTCAAAACAGAAGGCACTGAATGAATCTATCGGCCCATACTTTTTGACATCTTCAACAACATGCAAAAGACCATGTACATTGTAAGATATGAATTGTTGTCCGTAGAGATCTTCACATGAAGTGACAAATTGCTTCAGTGCAATAGTGCAATAGTTGAAAGCTTCTTCAGAGATGTCTTCCATGTTCAGAATATGTATTACACAGTGCAGTATAAGGAAATGTTGGTAATAATCATCTACTACTATTCCTTCGAAAACAGCTGGTAAGAGGTACAACAAAAATTGTCTCAGTTCTGTAGCTTTGTAATGAACATATCGACTTAAATTTGAAAGACGCCGATTGAATTCAGAGGGGCAAAACTCTTTGATAGATGATATTCGAGCATCTGATATTGTTAGTTTTCGAGCACTCATTCTTCGAAAGCCGAACTTCCCAGAAACATGAGCAGACAGCAACTTGAACATCACACCTAAATACAACAGGTGCATTCCTTCAAATGGAACCTGTGAAACTAAGCCCATGAATGGAGCCAGAGGGCTTGGACCTTTGTGATGGTCATCGTCCACCATATTATTATACTCTTCGTCTGTTCTCTGTCTATGTTCGACTTCAGGATAGACCATTGTATTAGGAAATTGAGGGTTGTCACACCAATGGCCTTCAACCCAACATTTTGAACAGGGATACGTAGATACGTGACTTGTATGATTTAAAACAAAAGATCGAGCGAGCGCGTCAGCGATAAATAGTCGTACTCTTACGGGGAACCTTCGACCTCGAATCAAAAGACCGCCGTCTTGTTGAATCTTTCTGATTTCATCGAGAAACGGCTCATAAAACTCAAATGGATTATTCGGCTTACTGTTTCCAGCAAAAACACCGACAATCACAGGTTAATCTCTAGGGACGTTTGCGATTCGAAACTGGTGTGGCAAAAAACTTTTTAAACCACGACGATGAACTTGTCCACCATCAGTGCCTACGTCTATGTGAATCATCTGCGGAAGAACATTATCTGACACATTTTCAAGTTTCTT